>JBCFYV010000012.1:66745218-66789498 GCA_039000515.1 Timema cristinae | reverse complement strand
GAGCGATAATTAAAGTGCCTACCAAGTTCACTGGAAATGTATTTTCACATACCTTACAGGTTTCTTTTACGTGCTACATTTGACATGGATTAACGACTTTACTTCCTCTCCGAAGCAAGTAATTGTGCTACTTTTTTTTAATCACTCAAGAAAAATCCATCAATCTCGGCTGGGTTTGAACCCACAAACATCGGGTCCTGAGGCGAGTACTGAGGTCGACTTATCAGACTCGATAATATAATAACCGGTACGGAGCTCCCGCGGACTTTCTAACGATATTGTTTAAAAATGGATATATTTACTCAAAACTCGTAATATATGTGAAACGAAATAATAAACACTAGTAAACCGAGCAAAAATTTCGTTATACTTGCGTTAAAATTTGTTGACTCCCGGATTTAAATTTTATAATTTTCTTCTTAAATAATAATATTAATAATAATAATAATAATATTTAGCACCGCGTCTTACTACCCGTTCGGGTTATATGCTTTAAGTACTAATTACGCTAATAGATTAGGAATTGGGAAGGTTGAATTAGAGGAAGTGAACCCGCATTTGCGTGGAAGGAGAGTGGAAAACCATTTAGGAAAAACCACCCCAGTTCACCCGACCGAAATTCGAACCTCGATCTCCCCGTCCTCAGCAGTCGAGCTCAACACGACAAGCGCGTTAGCCAACTGCGCCACCGAGGCGGATTTCTTCTTAAAGAATTAAAGTCCTCACTAGTATATTTGGGGGGAAAAAAATTAAGAGATAGATATTGGGTCGACTTCCAGTTAAAATTTTCGACATTTATAAGGGGTTACACATTTTATGGTTATCGAATTTTTATTAAATTCCTCATTTATAAATTTAGACCAATAAAAAAGGTGAATATTTATTAGTGAGTCTAAAATGATAGAGATAGATCATAACTGTACAAACATTTCTCCTAAGAGGTTAAAGAAAAACGACCATAAGCTTTTGAGAGACTTACCTATAAACTTACTTTATGGAATTAGAGAATAGAGAATTATTGGGTTAAAACTTAAGTAGTATCTGAAGAACTAAAGCTCACAAAATTGTATTAATATGTTTGCCAATATCTCAGAAACTATTGGTTCTATAAAGATATATTCCAAATAAAAATGCTTTATTTTTTAATAATACTACAATTTTGCAATGATAAGTTATCTAGTATTTTAAGTAGTTGCGGGGACACGGAAGTCTCCACTTCTGTAAAGTACCCTGAAAGTCATTCTCATGACTAAAATAAAATTACCATTTTGTTTATTATTCTAATAACGCTACAGATTCGATTTTAATCAAATCGTTAAGCCAATTTAAAGAAATGAATTTCTTTATAACTTTATTAACTCTACATCTTATTTTGGTTTAAACAGCACACAAGAACGTTGCAAAAACCACATTAGGTTCGGGGTCATGGAACGTCACATCCACAACATCGGGATTTTTTTTGTTAGGTTGCAATACTAGAGTTAAGTTCGAATATCAATATATATATATATAATTTTTGTGTAAATGAAATCCATGGATTTCTAAAAATATGTTCCAAATAAAATATTGATTATAAATAACTGTAATATTTTATGAAAGTAATTTAATATCTCAAATAGCTTAAATCAGTAAAAATTGAGGATTATAATCGGGCGGACTTAAAGTCATTTTGCCCAAAAATATAATAACCATTTGTTATAATATTGATCATAGCTTAAAATGAAATTTAATTAAAATGTGAGTAATTTTGAGAATCGATTTTCTTACTTTACCCTTCAGTAAATACCTTAATTTAAGGTTAGTATCCAATTATGAAAAATCTCGGGCAACCATTGAACTAGTATCAAGTTTAAGCTCAACCGAAAATATTTAAGTGTACCCGAGTAGAGAAAACAATATAGGAAAACAACGAAATCCAAATCCTTTCCGGATTGGGTCATAAACGTCCGAAATGCATCAAATCTTTGGTCAATTTGACGATCACAAAACTTTCTCTATGAAGATGCAGAAGTAAAATGAAACAGTGTGTAAACCTTAGCTTTACCAAATGAGTTTTAATGCTGAAAAATTAAAGTATATCTAAAGTGTATTTTTCGGCTTTAATAAAAATTAAATAAATGCCATTGGTCATTTATTGATGAAATTTCCAGAGCTTTTTTGGCATTTAATTTGAATGGTTACCTTTTCTGTCTTAAATAATATTAATGTATATATTATAGCAAGTAAGATACAAGGTGAGTGATTATATTTCTCAGACGAGTAAAATGATTGAGAGCAACATAATTATTATAATTTAATACTCGTAGTTAGGTTAAACGGATAAAGATGGCTAGTAAATTGCTTTTATTTAAGCCAAATTGACCTTGTAAATTTTGATAAAACTGAATCATCTAACCAATTATGATGAATATTCTTAACAGCACTAACCGTTTCAGTCATCGTCGCAAAACAAAGATAAATAAAGATAATACTCCTAGTTTGCCAATCATTTTACAAAAGATGCTAATTCATCTTTTTAGGTTTGGTGATTTTGTAACTACTGGTATCGGTGTTCACCTGGATCTAAGGCACCAATCTTGCAAAATAAAAGTAAGCTAAACTACCTATGTGAGCATCCTTAAGTTTCACTAAGCATAAATACCAAGTTTCAACTTCCTATGATACTTGGTTTTAGAATTACCCACATTGTAGTCACGTGATTTAAGACGTTAAGCTACCAAAAATGGAGAAAAAAACCCCAATAAGGTGAAGAAATATGCACGTATCAACCATCCTATATTTTTTTGTTTTGGAATGAATGGTCAAACGTTCTAAGGCTCCAACTCTTAATCTGTGGTATGGTGTGGTTAGTTTCTAGGGTAAGCAGAACCTGTCCAAACGGAACCTGTGAATTGTTCTCATCAGTCAGTAGAACACTCATTGGTCGGGTATCGATTAAAACACATTCCCATTTAATCTAAAGTCCAATATACTTAAAAAAATATCATTTTAGATAATTATATTTTCTAAAATATATTTTTGTAGTCTAACATAAATAGGTTTTACTAGATTATTAGTGTTATTTTATAGACATTGATAGGCCTAGTACCCACCAAAAGTGACAGAATTGGTAAAATGGGGAAAGGGTGCGTTGAAAAAAATTACAGTTTCTGCTTCAACCAACTCTGCTTACTCTGGAAATACGTTACGCCTTAGCTCTGAATATTTATTTAAGAGAGAGAAAAATACTAAGAACCCAAACCACGAAAAACTGTCAGAACGATCTCCCCGAGTTACGAACAGTTTGCCCTTTTACGAGTGAAACGTTCGCAGAAGTTGTGATCCCGTTCCTTCATTCCTATTGGCTGGAGTATTGTCGGAGAAGTTGATGGCGGGAATAAATACAATGGTCTAAAAGCTCGAAGAAAAGTCAAAATGGTATCCCTGAGCTACGAACAGATTGTCCTTTGAAGAAATAAATGTACGAAGAAGTGGCGGTCCCTTGGCTGACACATATTAGGTTCGACAGGAGTAAATTACAAAATAAAAATGTAAACATTGTGGAAAAATTAGGGACGAACTAATCAAAAACAAGCTTCTGAAAATTCTCGCTGAACTCCGTGGTTTGGGAATCACTGGTCTAACGTCTTAGACTACTACCTTTGTGGATATTCTAATTATTGTATTCGATTGTATTGTATCATATGCTCGTAGGAACTTTAGCAACTTTTCGAGTCTCAGGTATCGCCTCAGGTAGGCCTACTATAGTTGGAATTTCTGAATAACATTAGCAGGATCTTATTTGTATGGCTGAAGTTACTGAGTCCTCCCTTTACACGGGGAGTTAGTTTCACCAAAGGAATAAGAAATTTCGGGGACGCGGGGAAATAAAGCAATAAATCTGTCAGGGACACTTGAATAAGCGGGAGAAATCATCTAATATCCAGTCAAGTCTACATTAGTTTTATTATTTCAAAAGACACGATAATACAAAATGGTTTAACCTTTTCCTACTGCGAGTCAAGCTATTAACTTGTGGCTTATGGATATCAAGGACCTGAATTATAATAAAAACCAGTGGCGGTTCATTTATAGGCACTGTGGAATTGAAGCACCCCTATTTCCACTTGATATTATCGATCAAATTTAATATAATGAGTTCTTTTCTTAGATATATATTCCTTAAGCTTAATGTCAATACTTCAGTAGCCATCCCCCAGTTTATGAAAAAGATACAAAAATCTTTGTATGAAACGGTGCGCTTCACAGTGCCAGCGATATGGTGTTTGACTGTTGTGCGCATGCGCACATAGGAGTGGGGTGGGGAGGAAGGTGGAACTGCCAGGTAGAGAGCGCACTGTTGTTCTCGCAGTGCCGGCTCTTGCGTGATGGTGGAAGGAAGTTTTTTTTTTACTCGGCTTGTTTTGTGCTTAAAAACCATGTATCATATTCTTGAATGTGATAAAGTGTAGAAGAGTAATAGAATTATATTATTATTCTGCTTCCAGCTATTATATTTGATTCATTTTTTTTCCGGTTCTTATATTTAACAGAAAGACTAAATGCACTTGAGTTACTTTCAATGGAGAAAAATTTCCTCAATTGTCATCCAGAGATCAAGAAGAAAATTATTGAACTTTTGGTGCAAATTAAAACAAGAAGTATGGATTTCATTTTTAAATGAATAGTTTTTTTTGTTAAGATTTTATCAAGTTCCTGAATAAATTTTCTTTTTATACATGTTTTTTCCTTTTACACAATTTTAAAACCAAGGCTAAAAAATTTCTGGAGCAGCACCCCAACTAATTTTAGCTACGAGCCGCCACTGATAAAAACATTCACAATATGTTCCCAAAAGTAACCATATGGTTTTCAGATTATTATTTATTTCCTAATGCGCACACAACATTAATTCATAAATATAATTGTCATTATTTTCTCACTTGCTTTTTATTTTCTCACAACCCCTCGCAGAGAGAAGTATTGTGATTGTAAAAATAATATAACTCAAGATTTTGATAAATATCGACGTTTCATGACCCTTTCAAACAGAGAAAGTGGTTCCTCAATTATGTGTCTGTATCTCGGACTAAAGCCGAGCTAAATCTTGGTGTCTAGGGTTTTCATAGGGTTCCTCTGAGGAGTTTTTGGAATTGGTAATCTGAGTGAAGCTGGGTTAATATTCATGCATAACGCATTTCTAGTAGAAGACGAAATTAGTTAGCTTTTACATTCATCTTCATGTTTGAAATACCTTATGGTAGCCATACTAGTTGTTATTTACGAATTTTCTTTGTTCAAGCGTCAATGGCTATGATTGTCGATATGATTGAAAATAAAGGATAAGTAATACAATTTTAATTCTGTTATTGAGAAATAAGTCTACTTTAATATTAATGACAGTAATAAAATCGGAAACAAATTAAAATTGAATTTGATTTAATAGGACAGACAAAACGTTTTAGTTAAATTCAAGTTTAGAAATATAAAGTTTAATTAACGTTTTTCTTTATTGAAGTATTTCTATTAGTGAAATAGTCCAGGGAAATGGATTGGGCCACTTTTTGTGACGTGGTGTTTTTATTAAAATCTAAGGGTTGTTTAGCAAAGCCAGCTCTCTCATAGGTTAGTATTTGTACAATTTTGAATACCCATTGTAATAATACATTATTTTAACTATTTTTGTTTACAAGAGGGTGGAGGGCTCGTTGTGATGACCACATGACTCCCTCTATCCGCAAATGTTGGCAATAGCATCGCTCACGATGGCAGCCGCTTGGTTGGTATAGCGCACTTGCGGGACCATGCCATGGAGTTTTTTAAATGTATTTATCACGCACAACTTGCTATAAGTATTTTGACTGCTGACCAGCGTTTAATTAAAGTAAAAATTAAATTAAATTAACATTTTAGATAATAAAACTTCTTTGTCCGAACTAAATAAAAAACCAATAGACCTGTAATCACCTTCGCTAACCATTTATCCCCAGAAAAGGGCGCAGTTTTATTAACGCTATTTCCACGCACATTGTCAGTGCAAACCCAATAAATTCCCACTCTCGTTTCCCCCTCGTTTGTAATCTCCCATAATTCCCTACGTTGCTATTGACGGGAATCTCGCGGTCAGGTTGAAATGTGATCAGGGAGGAGGAAAATTGAGTCCATCAGACAATTTTTACCTCCTGTCAAAGCGTTGTGATTTTATGAGGTGGTCGCTCGGCTCTGTAGCCGTTTGAAGCTTTCAATGGAATAGTGCTACAAGTTAAATTATTAAAACATTTCTCTCCAGGGTTAAATTAGTTTAAATCCTTTCCAATTAATATATATTTAGGTGCTAGAGCTGGATATGTAGTACTGTGGTTGGTACTGTCCTTGGTTAAGGTAGTTTGTAAGCTGTGTGTTGTATGTGTTTGGGAATTTCACGCTAAGTAATAATAATAATAATAATATTCGGTGACCTGGTGGTCTAGGGGTAAGGTGTCAGACTCTTGTGCTGGCGGCCGGGGTTCAATCCTCGGTCCCGGCAAAGATTTATCTGATTACCAAACCCTTCCTTCACCTCTGACAAGACCTCTTGTGAATGTGGGGAATGCCAGGCCTCCACCGTGGTTCGGATTCCACGTTAAACTGTAGGTTCTTCATTTCATCTCACAATCACCCTACCATTACACATTAGCGTAAGTGCGTATAACCCGAACGGGTAGTAAGACGCGGTGCTAATAATAATAATAATAATATTTAGCACCGCGTCTTACTACCCGTTCGGGTTATACGCTTTAAGTTCTAATTACGCTAATGGATTAGGAATTGATAAGGTTGAATTAGATTAAGTGAACCCGCACTTGCGTGGAGGGATAGTGGAAAACCACTTAGGAAAAACCACCCCCAGTTCACCCGACCGAGATTCTAACCTCGATCTCCCCGTCCTCGGCGGTCGAGCTCAACAGGACAAGCGCGTTAGCCAACTACGCCACCGAGGCGGGTCACGCTAAGTAAACCAATCCAAATATGTAACTTACAACGTTGTTGCTTCTAAACCTTCAGTTAACCATTGTGTTAATTTGACTTGACGTTTGCGATGAGCCACGCCGATGGGCACGCCGCTAAATGTCAAGCGTATTTAATGTGTTTCAGGTGATGAGGAGGTAGGTGCTCGAATATCGTCCAGGTGTAACTGAGATGCCCCCCTTTTATATGGTTTACCACTCTCCCTCCACGCGAATACGGGTCATTTCCTCTAAATCCCATCCACATCAGTGTTATTGATATATAAACCTATACGTTTAACACGTAGTTTGACGCTGGGGGAGGGGGAAAACAGTTTTGCGAGGCTACGCTGGTCCCAGAATTAACATGAGCATTGTTTCATAACTGTTTGATTTCAAATTTGGGCAGCTCATTAGCTATATTATAAGGTGTATTATTTGTATCAACGTAGTGTAGCAAGTTGTGTATGTACATTAAAAATAACATGGCACTGTGAGTCGAAGACCAAACTGTTGGCAGAGGTCAGTTTCGAGGAGAAAGGCCGGGCCCTCAGCCTGTTGACACCCGTTGAATTTACAATATGTTCATTAGAATTACAAATTTATCATGAAAATAATTATGTAAAAAAATATTACTTATTAATTTCAAGTCCCGCTTGTTAGATTAGCCCGTCAGATTTTTATTTATTAAGAAGAACCGGGGGAGAATAGACTTTTAGAAATTATAGGTGTAAATACTCTTTTCAGTACTAGCATTGGAGCAAACTTGGGCTAAAAAAAATCAACCTCGTTTGGTTTGGTTAGTGATAACTTGGAGGTCAGTAATTGAATCTTTGCTGCATGTTCTAAGAATGGCGTTTCTTAAATTGTTTCCCACCCACCCTCCACAACACTGCGGCCATATTTACTCTAGTTCTATTGATATATTCTCTGCCCTATTAATGTAATTTAATGCGGGTATACCCGCCTCGGTGGTGTAGTTAGCTAACGCGCTAGTCGTGTTGAACTCAGCTGACAAGGACGGGGAGATCGAGTTTCGTATACGGTCGGGTGAACTGAGGGTTGTTTTTCCTAAATGGTTTTACACTATCCCTCCACGCAAATGCGAGTTCACTTCCTCTAAATTCAACCTTCCCATTTGCTAATCCATTAGCGTAATTGGTACAGAGCGTATAACCCGAATGGGTAGTAAGTCGCGGTGCTAAAAATAAAATAAAATAAAACAATGCGGATATCCCTGATAGGCAGTATAACTTGATTAAAAAAATTAAAACTTTTCTAATAAAATATCGCTCTTACTAAAATGTTACAAGAGCGTAATGCTCTTGAAACAAGTGATTGAATTAAACTAGCGTTTATCTTGTACGGGGTTTAATGTTTAAAATTCAAAATTAGTTTTAAACAAATAATTTAGTGCTGCTTTTTTCAGCAGATTTGAATTATTTTTAATCTTTAAAACAGTAATTATTGTAAGATACTTGGAATGTAATATACCCTCCTCTTAACCAGAAAAGTAACAGTCTCTCTTTGACGGATGAAACTATTGCACTCTTATGAGCTATGTCACAGTGAAAACGTACAAAGTAAGAAGTCTACATCTCAGGATAAACGTAGTGTACATACAAACCATGCCACGCGTTATGCATTGGTCCCTTTGAATTATTATTATTAGCACCACGTCTTACTACCCGTTCGGGTTATACGCACTTACGCTAATGTGTAATGGTAGGGTGATTGTGAGATGAAATGAAGGACCTACAGTTTAACGTGGAATCCGAACCACGGTGGCGGCCTGGCATTCCCCACATTCACAAATTGTGAATAGTACACGTCTTGTCAGAGGTGTAGGAAGGGTTTGGAAATCAGATAATTTTGTGCCGAGACCGAGGATTGAACCCCGGCCGCCAGCACAGAAGTCTGACACCTTACCCCTAGACCACCAGGTCACCTCTTGGTCCAAGCTGAGTACACACTAACGAACCGAACGCTGCTAACCCGTCGCGGCGCTAACTTTCAAGCGTCCCTCTATGTTCGATCCTCCCTATCCTGCCTATTTTCTCCATGAGTTCTAAAGAAGGAGTTTTGATGATAATTTTCGATAAACTGCAGGACATCATCTTCACTATCCGAATTGGTCATGTTGATCACTGTGACAGTAACTATGTACTTTCTCGATTAACACCAGAAAATATACTGATTGTGTGTGGGGAGCGAAGTAGAGCCCATTTCCGCGAGCATTTTAGCAGCGCTGCCTGGTGATACATTGTTTTGAATGGTAGGCCTAGTATGGTGTTTCCACGAGCGTGCGTGAATAAACTACAAGATGATTAGCATAAGATTTACAAACTAATTTATCATAGTTCAACAACACCCAACATTTGTCGAAAACATACATTGACACTCAATTATTTAAGTGTGTTGAAAAGAGTTTTGAACTATTTTACTTTTTTTTTGTTTAACAACTATTTATAAACTCTTGATTAACAGTTTTGTGTCCCAAACCGAACATTATTGGGGTTAATATCTTATACTTTATTGCTATGTAAAACTAATAGCATATTTACTGAAGTTTTAAAGATTTATTAAAACTATATCAATAATCTTAAAAAATAAGCTACAGGCCTAGTGTTTTTTTATAACACTGAAATATGAAAGAAGGCCTCTGCAATTTTATGACAAAAGTATTGTAGTCAAGAGAATACAAAATGGCTTACCAACAAAATATAAGCTGTCAAGTATAGGTTAAAACTTGGTCGAGCCCTCTTAAAATTATACCACATATACCTCTCAAAATCTATAAGTGAACTCTTTGCGCTCTCTATAGATAATGAAGGTAGGGATTAGGAAGGTACAATATGAGGAAATGTAGTCACATTGGCTTGTGGGGAGGATGAGAAACCCTCTAGAAATAACACCCTTTTACACCCAGCCTGGATTCGAACGCAACTTCCTCATCACCCGCCAACCAGACTAAACGAGACTAATGTATTTTTGTGCGTACCACGTTTCTGCTTCTTAGCAATTTCTGTGATGCATCTTCCGACTAAGCTTGGTATACTCCTTTCACGGTAGGAATCACTCTCTGAAAGGTCTTTCTTCCTACCAATATCCTACTATATAATAGATTTCTGGTAGGGGAAAAGGCCTTTCAGAAAACAATTCCTACGCTGAACAGACTTTAAGTTTCCCGACAAGGCCACTTTGACCAAGGATTAATTACTGATGGTCGGTCATGTGTCTTAAAGCTAAGTTAGTTATTAAGTCGTGCTTTGATGTGACTAGTCAGTTTATAAACTAAGCTTAAAATTCTCCTGAAAAGTAAATGTTTCTTCTGATAGAAACCATCTTTTGTCTCCACCCCGCCACTTATCGTAGAAATTATTCTACGCACGCCGAGTCAAGTCAAAACTCCAAACAATAAGTAATCACGGATAATACGCTCGAATCTCATTAAAAAGTCATTAGTTATCTTGTATTCTTAGTCCCTTGTATTGTTTTCTTCGATTTCTCCCACTCCTCGGGCCCAACTATTAAGTCATTGTTTTTGTTTGTTTGTGTTTAGGGGGTTGGAGGAGGTTATCCACCTGCTTCATTTTCGATAGGTGGAATGTTTTTGTTCCAAGTGGCAACACTGTATTTCTGGCTTACTTTCCTTCCCGCAACACCCCACCCTCTTACCTCCTTCCCTCAACACCCCACCCTCTTACCCAAAGGTTGAATTTTCTATAAGCTGGTTTAAAAAGGACAAATGTCCTGATTTTTTTTTCACTTTATGGTTTAAAAAAAGTACTTATTGCAAATTATGACAGTTTTTGTACCTGAAATTTTTATGTATTCTATGTTTTATATACCTTCGAACTAAAAAACAAAGAAAGTTTTTTTTTAAAAAAGTCTGTTTATGTTCATGTATGTCTGACTGTACCTACGCCACAGACAAGGGTCTAGACAAATAAGACTTTCGAAAATTGTGGTTTTTCATACTAAAAAAATTTGACTGCGGGTTGGTAAAATTTATATATTTTTTAACCCTATTATTTTCGCTAGATATTCTCTCTTTGTTTTACTGGCATTGGAGGGTAACTTCAAGGTTGTTTACAACACTAGGCAATCAGTTGCTTGAGTAAAACATGATCATTGTATTTTCCCTTTTCATTGTACAGTACAGTCTGAGTACATTTATTTGGGGAGGGGTGGTCGGTTTAAAGGAAGATAGTTGGGTGAAGGTGAGGGGTCACTGAACTTAACTATGTATAGGTCAGGTGGTTGACTTCGGAAGGACGTTGTGTCTGTCCTATAGTAAATCCAAGTTTAAAGTGAGCTATTTAAAAAATGCTCACTTGATTACAGTGTAGTCACTGGAGACTGCACCTAGTGATCTCAACGTTGAAGGACTCGCTGCTAAAAGGAGTGCATCCAATTTAACCTGAAGGCTGTGGATCCTGTGTATTATTGCTGTGACCTTGGTCTGAGCCTCAGACCGAAACACTTTTATAGATTCCATTCACACTTGATACTTTTAGATGTTAGACAGTCATACCTCGAGGGGAATTATTGATTTAATGATATCCTTAAAACTAGGGTAGTTTTCTAATGACTAATTTTTGAAAATTTGAATTTTTCTCTAAAATATCTTTAACGATTTGGTTCGACATGGGTGTATAGGGAGTATTGAGCATAATAAATAGAAGTGTCCCAATTTTTTCAAAGATTAAATAATTTAAGGGCAATTTACAGATAGCCAATTTTTGATCATTTTGTTACAAACAGGGTTACCATACCTCCTTTTTTACCCGGACATGTAGTTTTTGTGAGACGTAAAATATAATATATTATGTCCGTGCGGATTTCTTTCAACAGGGGTGGCCTGGTGGTCTAGGGGTAAGGTGTCAGACTTCTATGCTGGCAGCCGGGGTTCGATCCTCGGTCCCGGCACAGATTTATCTGATTTCCAAACCCTTCCTACACCTCTGACAAGAAATCTTGTGAATGTGTGAAATGCCAGGTCGCCACCGTGGTTCGGATTCCACGTTAAACTGTAGGTCCTTCATTTCATCTCACAATCACCCTACCATTACACATTAGCGTAAGTGCGTATAACCCGAACGGGTAGTAAGACGCGGTGCTAATAATAATCTTTCAACAGCGCAATTGTTCGAGTTTTCAATCAAATAATATTACCTTTTTTTTAAAAGAGAATTGATTAGATAGTATTCTTAGATTAGGTTAGTTTTATAGGATTTCTTCAATCTTCTCATAATTGACACTATAAACACTGTTATATTCATTTTGAGTCTAGTTTCTTGTCTCGACAACATTTAGTTATATCGCGTTACCTGCTATTAATTGTTTGTTGTCAGTAATTCAGACAGTCTTTGTATTAAATGCTTTTTAAAAACTGTGTTAGTAATTTAGACACATTATTTCAAGGGCTGATATTCAAAGAGATATGTTTGTTTGAAGTGTGCTCTAAACAAAGTTAATGTTTATTTAACTAAAGAAGGAGGCAGAGGACAGGGCACATTGGCGGTCTAAGTTCACTGACCAAAGGAATGCACCTGTCTTAAGACACAACACCTCATAATAAATATTAATAATAATAATTCCTTATACCCAAGAAATTAGATATCCTTGTAGTTATAAAGAGAATAATCAAGGTTTGCAACATGTCCTCTTAAGGCTCCAACAAATATAGTAGCCCTGATTACAAACTACAATATACCACCATGAGTATGTGTGATTATGTCTTATAACTTATTTAAATGTATTTATTGAGTGTGATGGATGCAATTGGGGCACTTAGTAGCAGGGACAGCCCTTATGAGGAGCTTCGGATAAAACGTACTCCACTACCATGAGAAAATTAAGAAAGTTTTAATCTAACCCGGGTTAAAACCAGTCTCTCTCAGAAGAAGGTATTTGTTCAGCTTTTCTCTATTTAAGTTGTCTTCCATGTCTGAGACCTAATTTCCTGGTAAGGTATCTAGAAGACTCCAAATTAAATACCAAAGAATTAGAGAAGATCCTCACCGGTAGACACGCGGAATATAATAATAATAATAATAATAATAATAATAATAATATTGAGCACCACGTCTTACTACCCGTTCGGGCTATACGCTTTAAGTACTAATTACGCTAGTGGAATAGGAATTGGGAAGGTTGAATTAGAGGAGGTGAACCCGCATTTGCGTGGAGGGAGAGTGGAAAACCATTTAGGAAAAGCCACCCCCAGCTCACCCGACCGAGATTCGAACCTCGATCTCCCCGTCCTCAGCAGTCGAGCTCAGCACGACTAGCGCGTTAGCCAACTACGGCACCGAGGCGGGTGACACGCGGAATAAACGTTAAGTTTGTTTAGTCTGTTTTGGATGGTGTCAGGATTTTAATACCGGCAGGTGTATTGAAGGAGATTTTCCCTAGGTGGTTTTACCACTGTCTCAAATGCAGGTACATTTACTCTTTCTTTTCCATCTCTACCTCATCATTGTAATTGTTTGCAATTAGCCCAAGCAATTAGTAAGACGCGGGGTTAGGTGGAAGAAGGATAAGAAAACCTCGTCTATCTCTGCCATGAACTGCTTCTGTCTATACACTTACTTTTGCAGGAAGGACTCTTAACCTGCCAGAATTTTACTATAGTAGCTTTCAGAACAAACTTCATACAAAGCTTATTGTATATTTTCTATTTTTCCACTGCCAGCTAGCATCAACTTTAACCAATCAAAAGGAATTAGCTGGAGGATGTCAATATACTAGTAAATGCACTGGTTTTCACCTGGAAAGAGCATAGGAAATCATACCCCATTTAAAACATTAACTGAAATCTACATATCTACATCTAAGACGTCATACATCCACTGGATTTCCTTTCACGAGTGTAGACAATTATGTTATTCATGGTTGTTTTTTTTTGTTCCTGCCCCCTCTGTTGATTTGTGATTACATTTCCTTTGACTATCCTCAAAATTCCTGCATTATAAATTAAGCCGTTAAGTAACGCTTATGTTCAAATGTAAAAACTACAACAATAGGTAATTAATCATTCATTACACAGATTATAACACAAAAAGTTTACTGTATAGTGGCACTTAAATGGTTTTCGAATCAAGGTGTGGGATACTCATTCTCTCTACCTGTTTCTTTTCTCCTGTCTAGGTCAGATTGCTCTCTTTAGGAGTTGGAATATCCGTGTCAAAAGTCAAACCTCCATGACTCTGCTAGCTGAAGGCTTATAAGATATTTTTATCAGAATTTTTCCAATGTAAAATAAAAATAGAGGCTATGTTTTACATTGTATCGTTTTATTCGTTTCGATAGGTTTAAGGGATAACGACAGTTATTTATCGACATTGGCCTACTCTTGTGAAATTTTTTATTATATAGTGGGAACGGTTGAAGTTGTAACTTTTATATATATATATATATATAAAAAAATATTTTTCCATTGTGTGTATAGGTTTAGCTGATTCATGGTAAATTTGGCATTTGGGAATTTATTTAAATAAATAGTTCTCTAATAATCTGCTTCCTAACTATGTTTTTAATAACATATTTTAAATTATATTTTCAAATGTCAGAAAAAGTAAAATGTTAACGTGACTACATATTATTTACTATTGATAAACGGAATATTTTTTCTGCACCACGTCTTATCACCATACTATCCGCATTTCCTAATGGAGCAGTGTAGAGGAAGAGTGAATATAAAGCACCTGTTTGGGTCTCTTAATATTTAGTTACTGTAGTATGCAACTGTATCAATGGGTAGTGAACTGAATTTCAGGATCATGTTGTCTGGTTAGCTGGTAGTGAAGAGTCACGGGTTCTAATCTAATCTGGTTGTATTAAGGGTGTTTTCCATTTGTGGCTTTCCACTCTTCTTCTATACAGTTAAGGGTACATTGTCTCTAAATTATACTTTTCTCAATCGTACTCCATTAACGTAATTAATATACGTTTAGCCCGAATAGGTAGTAAGATGGAGTGGGAAAAAATGTGATCCAAATGCTATAGTTGAGTGTACAGTATTTACCGTAATATTATATATTAATTAATTATATTATTCGTGCTATAATTATTATAATATCTCTGTCTTATCATGCACGATAAAATTACTCCTACCCCCTTTAACAAATAAAAGGGAAAATAAATGAAAATGTTGTTGTACGTTGACTTTTATCCCAAAGTAAACGCCTGTAAGAACAATCCAAATGACGGAAACATGCATGTTCTGGCTGCGAGGTTTCGTGTCGACTAAGCCAGCGAGGAAGTTCAGGTCCTTGTAACTGCATTATCTCCCCTTTGTATCAACCGGCTGAGCCCTTGTGGTCGGCTAGTGAGCAAAAGGTGCGCGATCCTACCAGATACGGCACGAGTCCTTCCCCCTCACCCCGCCCTCTTTTTGTTTTAAATCAGGATAGGCTCCTCCGCTTAATAATACACATTTTTCACGTGTTTAATTTTATGATTCTTAAAGTTGATTTATTTTTAAATTAGTTAGGGCACTTTTGTTTGATAATTGGGAATTGAACCCTGGGCTCACGAATCAGTCACTCATCTAGCTCGTCCGATAATGCTTGGACAGTAATTAATTGAATACGTTGCGTTTGTGTTTGCCATAAATAGATGTTTGGATAATTTGTAATCAAAGAATTAATGTGTATGAGCTCAAATTTAAACTACAAGGAATTGGTGAAATTGGGGTAGCCCCTTTCAAAGTAATGGTTTATTGGTCAGTGGACTGGGTGTTGCCTCTTTAGAGTTAAATATGTTGGGTACTGAAGTGACCATTTGGATGAGAAAGTGCATCTTAAATACCTCTAGTTAAAATATCCACAACAAACTTGACCTTGGACAGCAACACTACTATCAGTGTGGCTAGCGTAGTTGATCAAACTCCTGTCTCTTACTCTGTGAATCGGGAATCAACTTGGTTTAGACTCTTGTTTGGGCTCACCAGGTTGAGATAGGGTGTTTATTGTTATTTTCGCAGAACAATGTTACTTTCCACTCTCCGGCAAATGCCACTTAATTTCATATCATCAATCCAACTCATCTCTAACGATTATATGCTTTTGTAAATCTATTTATTTAACACAAAGGGGGATTAGATACGCATTACTCGCATTGGTGGTTGCATGGACTAGCGCGTCACTCTTGTGTTGGATTGGCTGGTCGGCGATGAGGAAATCAGGGTTAGTTAGTTAGTCATGGTCAGATATACTGAGGTTGTCGCTATGAAAATGTAAGTACACACCTTTTTTCGAAAAACCTACTTTCCTCATACCTGTTTATTTAACGCAATATAAAGGATAAGGATGAAGAAAAAGAAACCTTAGAGGCGAAGCACCCGAATTAGTTTAGCAAAGGTATTGGTAAATCGCCAGTTAGAATTGACCACAATTGGTATCTGACAAGTCATTTAAACACTAAAACACTCCCGTCTAATGTAACCTAATAAAAACACCGACTTTACCGTCAACGGTGGATTAGTACTATACATCTCTAGCATCTTAGATCATACCGTTCAGGGTGACTAATTTGTTGAAAGCCTTCTTGTTAAGTGTACCGAATATTAAAGAACAGTAACATTTAATAAGCAGATTCACATACATAATCACGTGACTCAAGGTGACATTTACCATTACTGTGCTAGGGTTTTCCGGCAACAAGGAGGTTGAAGCCAGAATTCCGGCCGCATTAACCAAGGTGTATTTCCACAAATTGTTTGACGTAAATGATGGTACATCTCCTCTAAGCTCTACCCAACTCTTCCCTAATTCATTAATATAAATACGTGGAAATACCGGACTAGTAGTAGAGGGAAAACTACCATACAATTTATCCTTAGCAAAAATATCTTGAATATATGATAATTAAGGTGAACCCATGCCTGATATTATATTCCTGAGATTCGTCAGGGCTCAAACCTGGTTCCTTGGCTTCTCAGTCAACCTCTGATACCACTATATCACAGGGAGGATTCATTTGACTCCACCATTTGTCTTCAGGATGTAACGACGCCTGCTAATCTAAGAATAGACGGGGTTTATCCTTAGAAATGTATTTCAAATCATGAGCAACCTCCTTCCCAAACGTCTGGTCCGTTACCCGGGGCGGGTCGTGTGGAGGTGGGACCTACAACTTGAGATGGGAGGGCCCGGTGTTGATGAGGGCACTCATACATCTTCAAAACATCTCAGATATCCTACTGCACTCCTAAGGCTCTTTCACCAAAATATCCTTCCCCTACCAGTTTGAGGGATGTTTCACCATTTAATCCTCACACTGCCACTCTGAGGGCTGTTTCACCATTTAGTCCTCTCACTGCCACTCTTATGGCTGTTTCACCATTTAGTCCTCTCACAGCCACTCTAAGGGCTGTTTAACCATTTAGTCCTCTCACAGCCACTCTGAGGGCTGTTTCACCATTTAGTCCTCTCATAGCCACTCTTAGGGCTGTTTCACCATTTAGTCCTCTCACAGCCACTCTTAGAGCTGTTTCATCATTAAGTCCACCCACTGCCACTATTAGGGCTGTTTCACCATTTAGTCCTCCCACTGCCACTCTGAGGGCTGTTTCACCATTTAGTCCTCTCACAGCCACTCTGAGGCTGTTTTCACCATTTAGTCCTCTCACAGCCACTCTTAGAGCTGTTTCATCATTAAGTCCACCCACTGCCACTATTAGGACTGTTTCACCATTTAGTCCTCCCACTGCCACTATTAGGGTTGTTTCACCATTTAGTCCTCCCACTGCCACTATTAGGGTTGTTTCAACATTTAGTCCTCCCACTGCCACTATTAGGGCTGTTTAATCGCTTAAGTCCTTCCACTACCCTTTTGGAGTGATTGACCACAAGTTTAGGAATTCCTGGTTCGATTTATGTCGCAGTTTATAAAACTATTCTTCATTTGTACAATGGGATTCGTCTAACTATAGCACTGCCGTATTGATTATCTTGGAACTAGGTCTGAGTGTGTGTAATGATCAATTAGGCGTTCTTTACTAAGTCGAATTAACAAGCTGTAAGCACATTAAATTCTCCATTAAAAAAAATTGAAAATAGCTCCTTTAGCTCCACGTCAAACCTATTTATTTAACACCACTAAAATCTAATCCGATGTGTTTAAAAAGGTTATTGGGTCAGTCTTAACTTAACGCCTCCACTTTCTCTGTTACAAGTTCCCGAAAAACTTTACGACAAACTGAAATTGGTTTTGCAATTTTACCTTCGCTTTAAATAACTCACATCTTTTTATATTAATCAATTTTTTAATTTTGCACAGTTTAAAAAAAAAGCGGTTTTATTCCCAGATTATATCCTCCAAGGTATATTCGTTAACCTGTCCGCCATGTTTTCACCTGCACCCCGCATACAACAACCCCCTCCAAGCTATAACTCACCAGGTAAGATAGGGTGGCATGGAGGCCCCTGACCGAGCGTTTGTGTTAGAGGGTGGCTTGTCTGCAGAGCACACAACATACACAACACGGTTGAGGGTTCCCCCTAATTTCAGGGCTGTCGGCGGCTCTCAAGACGCATGTCCCTAGTACACCCTCAACCCTCAACGTCTTATCTTGGGGGCTGAAATATGAGGCCTGGTTCACGTTATTTAATACCCGGTAGCTTCAGGAGGGGGAGAGACGACTCAAATATATATACATCTGTATACCTGCTCTCTTGGAATGAAGGAACAATTTTCTTCTCTTTTTTTGGATTTATTTTTTCAAAAGAATAAATAAAAGACAAAGTTGAATGAAGAGTTCTTAAGTACTGTATGTTCAAGTTTAAGTTATTACTAACATATCTGTAGCCATAAAATGGTTTGCTGGTGACGAGAAGATCCGGGTTCGAATTCATGTCCGGTGTATTGAAAGTGGCTTACTATAAATATTTCCCCAATCCCCCTCCACATAAATGTGAATACATTTCCTCATATCTTAACCAATAAAGAGAATTGGCTGTATTATTGTTCACTTCAATGTTTTCAAAATCTTTGCCTCTATAATTTTGAGATAATTTGAGGAGTACTTTATTTACTTTTAGGAAAATTACGATATCTTTAGATTTAGAGTTCAAAGTTTTAAAAAATTTTTAATCCCCCTTACTTTATTATCTTTTTTTTTACCACTGTGTCTTACTACCTATTTAGATTATACGCATACTTTATTTTAATTGGTAGGTAATCACTTGTAACAGTTCTAATGAAATTATCATAATTACTACAAATCACTTCAATAAATAATTATGTTCAAGCTGTTTACATAAAAATAAAACCCATGTTGCCCATTTGTCTGTGTGTCTGTTTGTCTGCACAAATTATTTTACCGGTAGGGCTAAAACTTAGCGTCAAGCATTTTTTAACATCTCCCCGAGGGGTTTTTGGAATTGGATATCTAACCTAAAATTAGGGGCAGTTTACTGAAGGACAAAAAGAGAAAAACATGATTTTTTCGAAATCCCCTGTAACGGTTTTGATTAATTTTTTATCAAGGTATAGCAAACAAAATGTCCATTATTGTTTTCCCATGAAAATTACTTTAAGACTACTGGCTAAGAGAAGTGGAAATTTCCAATTTTGATAATATCTTCGTAACTATTTGAGATATTAAATAACTTATCATTGTAAAGTTGCAGTACTAAACAATATATATTATTTCATTTGCATTCTTTGGTGTAGTGTTTCGGCAACAATGTATATTATTTCGTTTCATAAAGCTTGCGAGTTTTTAGTAAATTCCATATATTTTATAACAAAAGAGATAGAAAGTCTGTGTGATACACCGTTCGATTTATTTAACCTGGAAGCCCTAAATATAGAAATCAAAATCTACACATAGAAAATAATAATTGAAATGAACAAAATAATGTACAGGTGGAGGGAGCCCTAATTCTTGGGATCAACTCGAATTAAGTTTGTGACCTTACATAAAATGACCAATTTGCAACATTTGCTACCTATTTTAAAGTGGCCAAGAACCTATCAATCTAACAATGCTGAAATAAATTGTATGCCACAATATCCTATATTTTCTCAATTAGTATATTATAGTTTGAGAAGATATTAAAAAATAGCTTACCGATATATGATTAGAAAACTGCCATTGAATTAATTTTTCCCCAAAAATCAAGTATACATTAGAGGGTTTTATATTATTTTGTTTTGCACCGCATCATAATAGCGGTTCAGGTTATGCGCTTATACACTAATAAGTATATACATGAAGGATTTTAGGAATAATTTAGAGAAAGTGTACTCGTATTTTCGTGGAGGGAGAGTGGAAAACTATTTTGGAAAAAAACACTCTCAGTACATCCGGCTGAGATTCGAACCTCAATCTCCCCGTCATCGGTAGTTTGGTCAACTGCGGTAGTTACGCCTTAGACCATGCTTCCACCAAAGCGTGTTACACAATACTATTTATTAAGTAAAACACACTGAAAATATCCATTTTGAACTAGATAGTAAAAGTTATTGAATTTTCTAAAATAGGTCATCACTAATTTTAAAACTAGAATTAAATTCACGATTTATCCTTGATGTAAGACTCTCTCTCTCTTCATATATATATAATAAGTTCAAACGAATTTCAATAAACCATTTCAGCTGTAGCCCGAGGTACAGACAGACATATACAAGATTATTAAAAAGTTTTTTGAGCCCAAGGCTACCTAAGGCGTTTCTAAAAAAGTAATACAAAAGACTGCCTAGATTATTAGACAAAATAATAAGCCTACCATATTATTGTAAATAAAAGATTACATAAGTGACAGTGTAGAATAAAACAGATTTAAATACAATATCACTACACTGTATACCAAGTGAAAATAAAAAGTAAAAAAATAATTAGTTTTAAACTCTAAAGGTAGAAGAAAAACGTAAGCTCAATAATAATAATAATAATAATAATAATAATAATAATATAATAATAATTTCCATTTCCTTTATTATAGTGCTGGCCAACAGTCGTAGGACCTATAATCAAAGAGCTATATCAGGTGGCTTCACTGATTAGTTTGTTTTTGAACCACATAGAAAAAGACACAAAAGCTTACAACATTTGTGTATTCACTATTATTTTATCCACTCTAGAGAACAAATATTATTTCTTTCACGCCTCTTAAGCTACACAATGTTTCAATGTTTAAAAAACATAACAAAACACAAGCGTGAACATTTAGAAGCCACTAAATGACAGTAAATGTTAATTTTGAGTTTTTGCGGGGGAGGGGTGGGTTTATTACATACAAAATTAAATTATATTAAAGCATATATATATATTATTTTATTCTGTGCTATTTCCTCATACACAATCTTTTTTTAGTTATTAACTTAATATTTTTGGACACCGAAAAAATTGATTATGTTGAATGTATACATCATTGCAAGTCAAATGACTTACACTACTTGGTTTGGGACTGATACATTTATTTTATTTGTTATAACATTTACTTTTTATTAAAATATAATTTTAATGATTTTTTTTTAAATGTGCTTGGTCAAATAACAAAATAAAATTTAAAAAAAAACATAAAAGTAAAATAGTGAAAATTTAGTTTTTATACTAGCAGGTGTTAATTTTTGTAACATTTAGCTCATGCATTTTAGCACTAAAGGACACATTACTCGCAGCAACTTCCGCATGGGTTTATGAGATGGGATTTCTAGCTGGGAAGTCGGTGCATTTCTTACAGCAAAACCATGTGGTGAAGACCATGTTAACTTCCCCGTGAATATCCGAATGGTTGATATTTTCAAGAAGACCATGGGGAAGAGACTCCACTCACCAATAGACCTACTCTTGGAGAAAATGATTCAGAAATTGCTACGTGTAATAGGTACCGACCTCCAGCAAATTCCCCACTAGGAAACCCATTTCAAGAAGTTTATGGGGAAGTAGTTGCGTGTATTTTGGCCATAAGATTTTTTCGGGAAAATCTTTTGGCTAGTTGAGAGGGGGATGCCTACTTAAAGGAAGTGCAGTCATACTTCCGTTGAAATTGCATACAACAAAGCACCCTGCCAAGATTCAAACCTCTACCTTCACGTAAATGGCCATCAAGTATATCGTGAGCCTGATGCCTTAGACTATGACACTACTGGTGCGAATAAGGTGGATATTTTAATCCCGGTCAGTATATAAGTGTTAGATTAATCAGGCAGAATACCTGTGGTTAAGATGTCACCTTGGTACACTAAGGGGTGGTTTTCCCATCTCCTTTCCACGTTAATGGGGATGAACTTCCTATAAAAAACTTCTCAATTCCTAGCACTTAATAAATTGTTATTATTACTATTAGCGCCACGTCTTACTACCCGTTCGGGTTATACGAACTTACGCTAATGTGTAATGGTAGGGTGATTGTGAGATGAAATGAAGGACCTACAGTTTAACGTGGAATCCGAACCACGGTGGAGGCCTGGCATTCCACACATAATAAACTGTTAATAGATATGGTGTTTTGAAGATTATAAAACAATCTTGGAAAGAGAAGCCCTACATTGAGATGGGATGTTCTGTCCGTTGAACGGGTCACAATGCTGGAAGCGAAGCAGATACTATGAGAAATGTCCTCAGAGTTAGATCCCCTCGCCCCTTTCCATAGACCCCTCGCCCACGCCCCGTCTACGGAAGTTGGGAATAAAACGGTCCCAACTATCATCAGAGGGTAGGGGCAGACAGACAAATACCTTCCTGCATCCGACTGCGCTCAATTATCAGCCTGGTGATCCTCTTTTGTCTTCACTCCGTGGGGCGTTCCGCGATCACTGGCATTGGTGGAAGGGTGGGAAAGAGGGATAGGGAGGAGGACGGTATCTACGCCAATTCCTCTGCTAGAGAATAAAAAAAAAACAATTGAAAATGTTATTTTTATATTTTACTTTTGTTTGTTATTGGAAACTTATGGCACCCAAACACACAATTCCCAATTGGCTGACCATATTCCCCTTCTCCTTAAAGTTTTTTTTAGAAATGGTTGTATCCCCTTCCCTCTGTAAAATTAAATAAAGGCTACTAGCAGCATTCCCCTTAACTACCATTCTAAACATGAAATCTTGAAGAAACCTCAGGGATGCTAAATATGAAATAGGAATATTCTCTTGTCTCATTCTATTCATGTATCTACAAAATATATTTATTTTTTATATTTATTTCTCAAAAATTTATAGAACACTAATTGTATATTGTTTTAATTTGATGTTCATTTATTTTTGAAAATTACTATCGATGTTCAAATAGTCAGTTGGCGTTGAATGACAATTGGCTCCCAAAAGAATTGATTCAATCGGGAAGACCCAATGTAGCTATAACTATTTAAACTCACGCTGTTTTATAGAACGTATTGCGTTGAAATATTGTGTTTGTTTTAAATTTTGTCCCGTGACCACGATTCTGTTCTACTCTTGTTTTTTGTCTGATGTGATATTTGTATAGTATGAACACAAATTTCCAACTTGTGGGCTTACTCGTGAGTTCATGTCGCTGACTTGAGATGTGCTTGTCGGAGTTTTATATAAGACTCAGGCAGCCGGGATTCAAATCCGAGCCTGCACGCCAATAAAAGAAATACAAGTACAATGCCTTAGGCCACTCCGCCATAGCTTGCGGGTTTCATTACCCAAATTATAATTTCCAGGACGTGTCACTTCCCTGAATAATCTCCGCTGAGAGGCACGTGACTTAAGTTTAAAACTTATGGTCTGGTTTGCTGGTGACGTAAAGGTTGGGGTTCGAAACCTGACCTAGAGATATTGAGTTTTTTATAATGGTTTATCAATCTCTCCACGTAAATGCGGGTGCATTTATGCTAAATATACCTTTCCCATCCCTACTACGTTGTCTTTTAGTCCAAGCGCGTGAAAATAAAATCATCGAAAAGTAAATTATGTATTGTCCTGGTTTGATCACCCCCGGCAAATACCATTAATGTAGCAACGAGGTCCCCTTAACCCTTTTCTTTCCTTCACAGGCTTTGCTAGGATTTTTTTTTATTGTACCTGAGTGTAGTATCTGAATCGGTTTTCTAGAGTCTCCATTTGACTGACCAGCTGGACATGCCCTCGCTACAAACCTCTAAGCGAATAATAGAACT
This sequence comes from Timema cristinae, assembly GCA_039000515.1. Lineage (NCBI taxonomy): Eukaryota > Metazoa > Arthropoda > Insecta > Phasmatodea > Timematidae > Timema > Timema cristinae. The sequence goes on along the minus strand of JBCFYV010000012.1, from coordinate 66,765,434 downwards.
CAATTTCTATGTAGATTCGAAAGGTTTTTCACTTTATCTACTCACCCCTGGAACTTCCACACCAGTAGCTTAGTGGTAAGGGGTGTCAAGTACAGAGTTTGTGGTGCTTTAGGTTTCATCTCATGGGGTACCTAAACGGTACCTATATGTTATGTACACTGCGTCCTACCACTAGTTAAAGCCATATTCTTACTAGCAGGGTGGGGAGGTCGAATTTTGGAGTAAGTTTTCCCCATTTGCTTGGAGGAACATGATAAAACATTTTGTAAAAGCCACATAAGTGCACCTGGCTTAGATTCCAACCTTGACCTCCCCGTCACCCGAAAACCAGACTAGGATGAGATTGACGCTTATAAACGCGTTCCCCCCACTATTCTCCATAGATTGAATTGCCGGTGATAGAGGGATAAAGGTTCAAGGCTTGACAGATTGCCCCGGGGGAGTGATTCCTATATTCTTTCCACGCAAATGCGTGTAAACTCCCTCTATGCGACCTTTATTAACACCCCTACCTTTTGAATTAAGCCATAATAGCTATTTTTATAAACATAATTATGGTAAGAATAAATTGAAAAATAACACTTGGACCAGAGAATTGAGCCCAGTTAAAATTCCCGCGTCAAGGTGTCATTTTTTAATTTATTAAAATATGATTCAGTTACGGCTGATTTCCGTAATTATCATAATTAATCCACCAAGCCTTGCCTTTCATACAGGCCTAGACTTAGTTGTATAGCGTTGCTTTCTTCCATCTTAATTATTATTATAAAGTGGTTGGTGACCTGGTGGTCTAGTGGTAAGGTGTCAGACTTTTGTGCTGGCGGCCGGGATTCAATCCTCGGTCCCGGCACAGATTTATCTGATTACCAAACCTTTCCTTCACCTCTGACAAGACATCTTGTGAATGTGGGAAATTCCAGGCCTCCACCGTGGTTCGGATCCCACGTTAAACTGTAGGTCCTTCATTTCATCTCACAATCATCCTACCATTACACATTAGCCTAAGTCCGTATAACCCGAATGGGTAATAAGACGCGGTGCTAATAATAATAATAATATAAAGTGGTTGTTTTTAATTTTAGCATCAAGTGTTACTACCCGTTCGAGTTACGCTTCTGTACTAATTACGCTAACGAGATTCGAACATCAATCTCCCTGTCATTGGCAGCCTAGTCTGGTGCGAGAGTGACGCATTAGACCGTGAAGCTACATTGCTAATGTAGCTACATTCATATATTTGTGTTCGTATTACACAATCATATTAGAATTACTGTTGCCAGTTTATGATATTTAGGGCTAGGTTTTAATTTTTAAGATTACGTTTCTACAAGCTGTGTCTTCAAATAACCTAATATTTAGAAATTCCATAAAGAATTATTTATAATTATCATTTGATTCGATATTTTACGATTAGATGACATTTAGGCCCTTGACGAGCTATGTTCTGCCTTCAACCATACACGTAGCTTCCGCTGTGAGATGCAGATGCAGTGTTTCTTCTACGCAAACCCGGCCGGCGTTACGCCTCGGGGCATCTCTAATCAGATCAACGTAGAGGAATTTATTTACAAGAAGGGGCCACGAGTTTTTTTTTCCCAACCCATCTCCCCAATCCTCAGCTTTAATTTCCTTTTCCTTCCGAGGAAACAAGAGTTTGTTTTATTTTTTTCTATTTTACCTATATACCTTGTGGATGCCCTAGTTTTAGTGCTCTTCTCTATATTGTCTGGTAGAGATTTGAAACGGAAAATTTTAAGAGAAATATCTATTTTATGTTTTAACGGAAAATTCTCCATCTATTTAAATGGAGCAAACGCACTTGATACATCCCTTGAAGTTTAAACATCAGTTTAACTTTTCCAAAGGGCTTAGATTTTATATTTAAAATTGTCAGCTGGGCACTGGAATTGAACCTAGGACCTTTAGTTTAATACGCCAATGACCTTACCAATGAGATATCCAGGAATCGTCCTATACCCAGGGTAATTCTTCTCTCTTATTTTAATGCAGAGTCTATGATGGACGTGGGTAAATCGTCAGCTATATTTATGCAATCAATTAATATTGCGCGCAATCAGATAACGCAGTCACCTTCAACTCTGGAGGGCTTTATGATTTTGATCTCTTAGAATATGAGGCTGACGATTTAAACATGTATATTACAGACTCTGCCTTAAAATATGAGTAAAGAATGACCCTGGGCACGAGACGACTCTTGGATAGCTCACTGGTAATAGCATTGTTGTTTGATTCCTGTACCCAGGTGTCATTTTTAATTAAAAGAATATATATATATATAGATTCAGCTATAACCGTAATTAGCAACTATACCCCTTGTCTTTTAAACCTATTTGCGTAAGTTTTTTGACACCATAAGCATCAAATATGTTTGAATACCCGCTTCAGTGGACGAATAATCTAAGGAGTAACTCTCATGTTAGACTGGCCTACAGATGACAGGAAGATCGGGGTTATAATCCCGGTGGGTTCTACTGAGGATGTTTTTTTCTAAATGGTTTCTCACTCTCCTTCCACGCAAATTCTGGTAGATTACCCCTTAAATTCGTCCTTCCTCATCCCTACCCCATTAGAGTAATTATCATATAAGCGTTTAAAATTAACAGGTAGTATGACGCGGTGATAAAACATTTACAATGATAACGTTATTTTGGATTGGTTTACGTGTTCGTTGTGCTCTCAAATTAGTTAACGCACCTAATTTAAATAAAAATTCACCCCAATCTTTTTAACACACTACCCCCATTCCCCCTAATATAAAGAGTAAGCCATTGACTATGAGTAAACATTGATTTTTTCCATCCTGCCTTCAAAATCAACTTAAATTCGAGGAAGTGTTTTTTTTCCGTCCCAAGCCACTATTTTTAAATATTTATACACCATATTACTCATGCTGACATGCACAAATATAAAACTTGACGTTTTAAGAAAAAAATAAAAGCTTTTGATTAAGTATCTGAAAATATTAATGTCAATCCATTTTACTAAGAAAACCCTGCTTAGGTAATAGAGAGTAAATTAGTCTTACCAAATAAATAGATTTTTGGATAATTATTTTGGTTTGTTAGAAGTAAAGAGTGCTTTAAAAAACATGTTTTTTAAATCATATTTTGTTTTATATATTATTTATTTATTTATTTATTTATTTATACAGTTCATTTGAATACATACATTTAAATGATATTCACAAAAAAAAAAAGTGAGGCTAGAAAGGAATCAATATCAATTAATCTCTTCTTGCTGCTTTTATCCACGCTTATATTTTTCGAATGTTTCTAAGATCATGAATAAATAGCTTGTCTGGAGTATAAATTGTTGTGTTTGTCCACATTGGTACAAACATAATCCATTAGGTATTTATCAAGTAGAAATAACAACATAAACGAAGTTAATAAAGTATTAACGATATAGAATACGGCAATCTACTTCTAAACTGCTCACGAGTGACGTCAGGCGAACACAAGATGGCACACGCTGGTTTTTGCGCGGGGACTAGAATGCGAGTTTTTAAACAGCTATAAACTATTTAGAAATCACTTTTAAAAATGTATGTATTAGATCAACTGAATAATAAGATTTAAAAAATTTAAATGCATTGTCAGCTATCTAGGTTTTCCTTGAGCAGACACTAAGACTGTGAACATGTAAAACAGATGTGTGGAGAAATAGCCGAGTAAAGACAGTTTCAATATTCCGCACCAAGTCCTACTATCGGTTCGGGCTATCTTGATAGTTACAATAATAATTAATGAATGAGGTAGATAGAGCTTAGAATAAATATAGCCGCATTTGCATGGAGGGGGGTGGGGGGTGAAATACAATTTAAAAAAATACTCTTATTATATCCCACAAAGATTTTAGCCTCGATCTTCACGTCTTCGGCAATTAATTCTGTTGTAAGAGGAATACCTCAAGCCATACATACACCAAAACGGGTAGTGGCTATATACAAATTGGAAACTATATTTTGACTTCCGGCCACGTGACAGGTTAACAGCATGAAACAAACCAAAGGGGAGAGTAATCGCGCGATTCTCCAGAGTCATTCACGCGAGAGTTCGGAGATATGGCCAGAGAGGTCACAGAAGGTCATCTACCATGGCTGCAGTGGGTGGACGTTGGTGAGCTAGTTAGTTAGTCCTGTCAACCTGTTGGGGCCCTTGTCATATCGTGGTGTTGGATGTGTTATTAACCCGGGGTTAAGTGAACCCTGGTACGTATTACCAGAACGTCATTAGTCTTCCAGTATCGTGTTCTGGTTGCGATGGGCTGTCAGCTTCCCTGATTGCTTTCCCACACCACTCCCTTGTGGTCGAGTGGCCGGAGAGCACGACTGTATTGTAAAGGATCCTCGCTCTAATCCTGACAGTGCCAAAATAAGGTATTATTGGTTTATAAATATACTTATTATCAAGATGTGTATTTAGAAAGCGCCAATGGAACTGCGTTATTATTTTTAACGTTAAACTTGCGTTAGTACCAACCTATTCCAAGGTTTTGTGTGAAGAGGATAGCGCAAAGTAAATGGAACCACATTAGCGAGGATAAATAATCATACATGTGACAGATAACAACCATATGGCACACTTGGTCAAAATTAAAATACCTCACCCCCTTCATCAACAGAAAGCCTGGGGGTCTTGCCCACCATGATGGGTTGAACTAAGCTGCGAATAGTTCGTATGAGACCTAATTCCATACCAAATGAAGGTTAAAATCTCTTATCTACATATTATATTAACTGTGAGTTGAACAGGTCTATGTGGATAGTTCTGCCATTGATAGTTTAATATAACTTGTAGTGGGCTTGATTCTGATTTGAGGGGCTGGATAAAGGATAGTAAATATGATACTTCGTTCACGGAGGATCTAAGAACCCATTGTTTTCTTAAAAGTGTCTCAACTAAAAAGGCTCCATATAGCTTAACTTAGTATTGTGTTATGTCACTTACCCACGGGTTGAAACAAACCCAACATCGAATAAAACATTTTATTTGACGAACAAGAAAAACTGTTCGATGAAGAAATTTACATCGTTTTTAAATCGAAGCATTCCCACAGACCAAAACTTTGTTTTAGAAGCGTACTTTGGTTTCTCGAGCATCTAACAACTGTCTAACGAGGTCCGTGTGTACAAAGTTCGATGGAAATATTCCTAGAACAAAGCAAAATGCGTATGCACGATTTGCCCATTTTCTATGTTTCGAATGGTCTTGCAGTACGTCACAAGATTGTGTTTGTTTTTTAGTATATTTGTGATTTATATAACTATGAGACTGAATTAGGTTGTTTGTCATAAATTGGTTGAAACCAAAACTATCCCCTTCAAGTAAAATAAGACAAAGGGGAGAGGAGATAACTAAATTCAAGTCTTCTTCGCCCGTCGCCAAGTTGCTACTAGATGAAGTTTTGTTTCATAAATGTCTTATTTTGTCTGATGATGATATCACACAGCATCATATTCTTTAAGGCAGTTGTCTGAAAGAATTTTTTCCAGACAAGCGGCATAGTGGTTGATTTTGTGTCCCCAATAAGATGGGACCACACACACACACACACACACACACACCACACATATATATATATATATATATAATATATATATATATATTATATATATATATATATATATATATAATATTATATATATATATATATAGCTCTAATTACCCTCAGGTATGACATTCATTCTATAAGCGACTCGCACTGGTATGATCACACCTTGTGAAAAGATGAAAAGCTTAATTCTAAATGCACAAATAGGGGGATCGAACCCAGTCTTCCCAAGTCATTTTCGAGTAAGAAAGTCGATATAAATCAAGAATATGAATCCCATTCTTTTTCAAACTCATTTAGGCCTTGTATTGTTCCTGGTTATAAAGACCTCCCTCAGGTCACATGAAAGAACAACTGGAGAACAATGTTCCGGTCATGTTGTCTAAAGCAGACAGCCCTCTATTTTGTTGATGGCTTGGAATGAAGAGAGAGAGAGCAGGCCTCAACATATCGTGTTACAGTAATGTGAAGGAGAGGTTTCTGGAGGAAAATAAAATCTTTGTTTTTTAGTACAGTCTCTTTCGTAAAAGAAGCTTCCGGTTGTCACAGAAGAGAATATGGACGGATAATGGTTGTTTATAATACACAGAAATCACCAATTTATTTAATGAAACCAATGGTTTTTAATTCATAGCGAATACCTCTTCACAAGAGATGTGAGATTGACAGTTTCTCGTTTGGGAAAATTTTCAATTTTTTGTTCTGGAAAAAAAAATATTTCTATTTAAATGGAACAAATGTATTCGAGATAGACATGTTTTAAAGTTTATACTCTAGGTTAATTTCTCTTAAAGACGCTAACAACATAAACACTAGCAAATGAGTTTCAACAAAGCTACAACAGCGATTATAGTTTTCTTCTCTCTCATCCACACCCACACACACAAACACACCCCCCCCCCACACACACACACACCCACACACACACACACACACATAGTGGTTAGTGGTTGAGACTTGAATGTGTCACTAACGTTGGCTCTGATGCAGGCCAGATATGTATTATAATCAAACCCTTAACAAATAAACATCCTCTTCTCTTAGCACTCAATATTTTGAAAATTTTGTCGAGACATATTCATCTATAAGTGCCATTATTTGTTTGGATTTTTATTTTCAGTATATAATAAATAAGATAATTACAATAATTTTAAGTTTGACTAAAGCATTTAATAGCCACTTTTGCTTCCACACCCATCTTCCCTCATCCATCAACACACCAGCTACGGTACCTGCTTCGGTGGCCGTATGACCTAAGAAGGCCTCACTTTCGTGTTAGACTAGACTGCCGATGACAGGGAGATTGAGGTTAAAATCCCAATCGGATATTACTGAGGATAATTTTTCCAAAATTGTTTTCCCCCTTCCCTACATGCAATGAGTGTGCACTTTTTCAACCTACCTCATCCTTGGATCATTAGCCTAATTAGTACATATGCGTCTAATCTGAACAGATAGTAAGACTCGGTGCTAAAAATACACATTAGCTGATGCCTTTATATACAGGGTGTTTGGAAATTCATGGCCTAGACTGCACATATATCTTGTTTGAACCAAAAGTAAGACTAAATCCCTATACCCTTACATCCAGAAAGCTATGCTAATACCATTAATTTATGTCCAAGTTTCTGTGTATAGTGCCGGGATAGTAAAGCTGTTCAAGCATGCGTGTACAACAGGTTGCATAGGAGGCACACGGTACTAAACACCTCGACATCTTGGAACACCGCAGCAGAACATACCACAATTAATAGTAAACAACACACCAGTCCATCTAGAAATGGGAATACGTTCTGAGGGTAATAAATAACAGCCCTACATCACAGGAATGTCTTGACATTATTACATGTGTAGTGCTGCGCGCCTAGATCCTATGCAACTTGTTGTACACGAATGCTTGAATAGCTTTGCTTTCCCGTCGCCGTACGCTGAAACTTTGAACACAATTTAATGGTTTTAGCATAATTTTCCGAATGTAAGTGTATAGGGATTTTGTATTACTGTATGTACAGTTTGGGCTATGAGTTTCAGAACACTGTATATGTAATAGGATATAAGTTCCACCTCCCTTGAACCCAGTCTTTACCCTACTTGGTAGGTCTCAAGCCACTCCTGCAGGAATTTTTCCGATTGAAAATCTATCGAAAAATTCCATCTATACTTTCCACAAGCACCGCCAGTGTTCCCTACCGTAGTAAGCTATTTCTACTGCGTTTCTGTCAGCCGATAAGTTTCATTTCCAACAACATTTTACCCTGGTGGTGGTGACAAAGGTGTCAGTCTTATATGGCATTAGTTTCTGGTAACTGGGGAGTTAAAGTTCGATTCCTGTCTGGGTATAGTTAGATTATTTATTCCTAAATTGTTTCCCACTTTTCCTCCACGCAACTGCGGGTAACCTTCCTATTAATGTAACCTTACTAGTTTCTTTCTAAATAGTGTAAATATTTGGATAGCCTGGGTGTATAGTGAGACGTGTCGCACAAATATATAAAGGGCCGTACAACGTGCGCATGCGCTAGTATTGAGTAAGTCACGAAGTAAGTAATAGACGTGAGAACACACCGCGTTACGTCAGTCCACTCTCGAATGCTGCAGGATTTTATGTAAGCGTCAAGATTTTCATGGCCTTAAAGTAATAAAATTATGTCTTAATTTGATCCTGTAAATAAATATAAATACTTTATTCCAGTACACGCATATGCTACTATAGTTTCTAGCTTAATGCAATTTTTTTTTTTGTATGGCACTTTCGGATATAATTTTTTTACTAACGTGATTGTACCTTTGAATAGATCAGTTCTTTGGAGTGATCTTAGAAGAATAGGAGGTTGTATGTGGGTCACGTATGACAGATGGGAAAAGAACTGATTTGAGTATTTATCTGAAATGAAATCGAAAATTACAGTCCTTCACAGACTGTCGTTATTTACCGAGTTTCTTGGTAAGAAAACAAAAGCATTTATGACAGAAGCCATAGAGAAAGAAGAAGTAAATGACAACGGTTTGCAATATTTTTCATGACTCTATAGAGCTAGTTTTCTTATACCATGATCTTGTTTCCCATCGCGTAACTTTTTTTTAGACCATATACATTATAATTATATTAATTACACTAATGTGGAAGGGATATGAAGGTAGAATTCAGAGTAGATATATCTGCATTTGTGTGAAGAGTTTAAAGTCATTTAGGAAAAAAAAAACCTTGATACTTGCAGTCAATATTTGAGCCCCGTCAAGGCAAACTAGACTAAATAAGTTTGTTCTACAAAAATGATTTGTTATAATTAGCCATTTGTTCTTCATAAATTGTCAAAATGGATAAGTTATTCCTTCAGTCAAAATGTATATCCTTTCATTCAAAAATGTAATAGCAGTTTCAGAAGAAAAAAAAAGTAGGAATACATTTCTTTTCACACAAAATTTAACTGTAACTGTGCTATATTGAATAAAATTTGTTTAATTATGTGTTTGTTAATAGTCCATGACGCAGAGAACGGAAAAAAGGTTGTTTTTTTAGTAAAAAATTCTCAAATAAATTTATCCAATGTTTTTTCTAATCTTAAAAATCCCTTAAAATGAAATAGAATAAAATAAAATACATGCCTGACGAAGCAACATGTCCTACCACCTTCTTCGGTGGCAGCGTTGTCTAACGCGCTACTCTTGCCGTAGACTAGACTCTCGAAGATGGAGAGATTAAGGTTCGAATTTCAGTCTGGTGTTTTTAAACTGATTTTCCACTCTACCCCACGCAAATGTGGCTACACTTCCTCTAAATATAACCTTCCTAATATCTAAAACAATCAGCGTAGTTAGTACATAAGCGTATAACCCGAATGGGTAGTAAGACGTGGTGCTAAGAAATAACACGTCCTACCAGGAAGAAGCTGTGCTGATAACTGATGCTAAGGACTGGTTTAATAGTCAGACTGAGTACGCCTTAGGTGCAGTTCTATAGGCCTACCAAATACAGGACATCTACCTAAACTCGAATGGAATGGGCCAGTTACGCACATGAAACTGGCCCATTACATTTTGACCTAAGTAGATGTCGTCTTGTATCTAGTATAGCACCATACTTGAGGCGTACTAATGCCGGGATCACGATCAACTTAATATTAACTTAACGTAACTTAACTTAACGTAACAACTCGAGCCAAACATATGCATTCTCGAGTATGATCTGTGGTTTTGTACTATTTGTAAAGTGATGATCTGTGAATGTTTACAGTTTTCAATCAATATAATAAATATCTATTATTAAACTTTTTGATAAATTTAGTTCCCTATTTTAGTTTAATTATTTTGTTTCAATGTTTGATCACTAGAACTTACACTAAAGAGTAAACATTGGTCATAATACCAACAAATGAATTACTAAATAGCCCTGTTGACGTCACTCGCATACTGATTGGCTGGTTAGATCACGTGATACCCTTCAAGTAACGTAAAGTAAAGTAAAAGACCTCCCAAGATATCTCTTACGTTAAGTTAACTGCAAGTCAACGTTAAGTTAAGTGTATCGTGATCGCTTCCATTTAAACACACGAGGAGGTCCTTTACGTTAAGTTACGTTAAGTTAACGTTAAGTTGATCGTGATCCCGACATAAGTCTTGACCATGAAACTGGCCCATTTCATTTTGGTTTAGGTAGTTGTCATCTTTTATGAAGTATTGAACTGAACTTGAGTCGTACTAAGTCTGACCATGAAAGTGGCTCATTCCATTATGGTCTAGATATGTGTCGTCTTGTATATATTATAGCGCCGCACTTGAGGCGTATTGAGTCTGACCATGAAACTGATCCAGGTGTCGTTTGCAACATACTCTGAACAATACTGTTCCTTCTAGAAACTTCCATATTGCAACATCACTGCCTTCACACTTGTTTCGAAAGCACTTGTGGTAAGACAAGGACACTAAGATGTTAAAATAACCTGAAATTTCACAGACTAGAAGGAAGAATAATATCTAATAATATAACATCAAAATTGAAGATATTCTAATACACTGTACTTTTAAGGGTTGATTAAATGGTAACATTACAACAGCTATTATCCGTTATAAGACGAGGTACTAATGGACGTAAGGATTCACTCACACATTCGGGGTTCAACTCCTAGCCAGATCCATAAGGGGTGTCGTCTTCTCCTCCACCCCCATACCCCTCTAATTGGTTAGACCACCCTTCTAAGGATATACGAGGGATACTTTCAAGAGACACGAGAATGGTAATCCTCATTACTTCATAAAAACTGTTCCAGAACAAAATATTTATTACTTTTAGACTGCGCATGCCTATTCAGTGCCCCTGCGCCGCACGTGACCCACACCTGTAGCGGGCTGCAGTGTAGGTTGGTCCTGTTGGCTGTCTATTTGATGCGCTGTCTAGTTAAGATAAGTATATTGTGTGAACGCATTCAACCCAACGTGCGCACGCATCATCCGTCTCGGGCTAGCGTAAATTACAACAGCAATGATTGCCCGTGAGAGATTACCATGTAAAATATAGATGTGTGTCTGTGTGTTACCTGCTCGCGCATGCGCTGCTGGCGCATACCTGTCACTACCTGCTGCTAATTATAACCTCCACTAGACAGACAAATTGTAGGGTTGCATCCCACTCCCCGCCTTCCCTTATCTAGTCATAACCTTTTCTTGCACGCGTTTTATAGAGGAGAAAGTCTGCCTCGATTAGAATAAGACGACCCGGCAGTTTTTTCTATATCTACTTTCCGATAGTTCCTGTAGCTGAGTAGAGAGGGAGTACAGCCACGTTGTTAGGTTCCATTCCAAGGGGCATCTTAAACATTTGGATATTCAGAGAGAATTAAATAAAATTGGCGTTTGAGTGTTAAGTCTGTTTGGAGTAAAGTTAATTCGTAAGTCTTGATTTTAGACAAATACTCGATAAATGCTCTAAATAATTTGAAAATAATGAACACATAATTGCATTTAACTTTTTATGAATATATGTTTTTTTTATCATGATTTGCACTTGCTCACTGTTGTTCGGTTGGGGTTTAATTTTGACTTGCTGCAATGGAAAAGGTGGTCTCTGTGTAATTTTTGCTTTTATTTTTTCATACTCCCTCCACGCCAATTCAGATACATAGCCCTACCACTTCCACTGAATATTATAATGTGCAGTTCTACACAGAGTGCATAGTTCTAAATACAATTATATACAGTTCTAAAAAGAGTGCCTTATGTTAGAAATGATTTAACTAAAAGATATAAATAGTAGATAAATTCAATAATTAATAATTATAGGGGTAACCTTTTTTATCTTAAAAATATTACCTCTGTGTTTGCATTTCCAGCACCATATATATCTGGGTCAGGGCAGGTTTGATTATCTTCTTTACAAACTCCTTGATACCGCGTTTTTAGGGTGTCCGTTTCACCGATCAATTGTTGGGAGCCACTCCAGGATAGCAAAACAAGGATCCCAATCTTTCATTTGGGCATGTTCTGATATATGTAGAAATTTGTGCTAGCCTAAATATAATTTTGTTTAGTTACGTTACCCTATGATCCCTTAGAATAAGCAGTTTATTGCCCTTATGTTGAAATTACATACAAACAAAATATGAGGAAAAGTATGTAGGGATGCAAGTGAGTAAGAAACGTCCAAGGTGAAAAAAATAATTGTAAACAACTGCAGTTATTTTTTACATACTACTGGCCTTTTAACTTGGGTTCCACAAACACAGTAGAAAAATAAGCCTAAACTAAGCTTTATAAAATTTTAATTGTATTATCTTGTTATTAAATGCGTTGGTAAATAAATTATATATATATATATATATATATATATATATATATATATATATATATATATAATGATTGTATTTCAATATAGTTGGTTTCCATTGTAATCCTATGTGTTTTATTTTATAAATTTTAAAACATTCTAAGAAGGCATTAAACGTCTTCATCAAACTGCAAGGCATTATTGTAACTTTGCCACACGGGACACTGGCTATAATCATGTTGGATCTAATCAAATAAAATGACACAATCACACACAGTATTTTCACAGTTGGAACTAAAAGTTATCAATACGCGGAAGCTTTAACGTTTGAAATTATTTGGCTGTTAGCGCGCCGCGGACCTTAACTACAGCGGGGTTGCAGGCCAAATGAAGCCGGAAGAGCACGTTTCCTTGTTTATAGTTGTTATTATTATTATTATTATTATTATTAGCACTGCGTCTTACTACCCATTCGGGTTATACGCATTTGCTTATAGTCAAACAAGAAAGCATCTAGAATCTTCCAATTTCATGAGATTACACTGTAATTCATCAGCTTTTGAAACAAAAAGAAAATAAATAACCGCGCCAGAACAGTTAACTGGGAGTACCTTGTTGTGTAAATTTTACTAGTAAGACCTATTAACAAAAGACTATAGTTTACAACGGCGACATAGACACTTGTCAACAATAAAAAAAAAGAACCACCGAGGCTTGTTAAGTCAAAAGTTCAATATTATAAAATATTCCATTAACTTGAAATATATTAAGAATGGGAACTTTTTATTTGTAATAATATGAAAAGGGAAAATATACATCACTACACCGTAAAGTTCTTTGGTAGCACCAAAGTGAATACCGAGTAGTGACTAAAGTTCAACAAATGTTCTAATTGTGTTGGTTTCACACACAAAATAAATTCAAAATAAACTCAACCTTGGGACTTTTGTTTGGGATGAAGATGATGGAGAGTGGAGAAGCTTACATACTGAGTAGCTGCATACCCTGCATTCATCACCATACATTGGTAGGATAATCAAATCTTCCAGATTACAGTGAGCAGGACATTTCGAATTGAAGAACTTGGAACCATGTTCAGGGTATTGACTGGAAAACTCAATAGAAGAGACTATTGGGAAGAGCTAGACACAGGAAGGATAACATTTGAATAGACCTGAAAGGGTTCGGCCAGACTGACAAGCGTGCGAGCGAGCGCGTAAGCGACTGGGTGGCCAAACTGGCGAGCGCGCGAGCGAGCGCGTAATTAGCGGACCCTAGTTAGATTATTATTAGCACCGCGTCTTACTACCCGTTCGGGTTATACGCACTTACGCTAATGTGTAATGGTAGGGTTATTGTGAGATGAAATGAAGGACCTACAGTTTAACGTGGAATCCGAACCACGGTGGCGACCTGGCATTCCCCACATTCACAAGATGTCTTGTCAGAGGTGAAGGAAGGGTTTGGAAATAAGATAAATCTGTGCCGGGACCGAGGATTGAACCCCGGCTGCCAGCACAGAAGTCTGACACCTTACCCCTAGACCACTAGGTCACCGCCCCCCCCCCCCCCCCAGTTAGAGAAGATGTATCTGTCAAACACACTTAGTACATCTCTGCTCCTCGAAAATTCTTACAGAAAATATTGTGTATTTATAAAAAAGAAAAAAGTAGAAGTGCATCCAATTAATAAATTGAGAAATGCGTATGGTACTGTACTGAAGTGTTTTAAAATCAGATTTGCCGCACCAGTGGCGGAATGGTGCGTTGCACTCGATAGCTTTTGACTAGGAGGCAAAGGTTCGAATCTTGGCTCAGTGAACTGAAGGTGATTTTTAAAACCTATTTATTGTTGTGGTTTTTTCATACTCTCTCCAAACTAATGGTGATTCTTATTTGTAAAGGCATACTTTGATTATAATATTGAATTATTTTAACATATCGGGTTTACATATATACATTATACTATTTATGGTCTTACCAATTAAATGAGGCCATTATTATTATTATTATTATTATTATTATTATTATTATTAGCACCGCATCTTACTTCCCGTTCGGGTTATATGCACTTACGCTAATGTGTAATGGTAGGGTGATTGTGAGATGAAATGAAGGACCTACAGTATAACGTGGAATCCGAACCACGGTGGAGGCCTGGCTTTCCCCACATTCACAAGATGTGATTAATACACGTCTTGCCAGAGGTGAAGGAAGGGTTTGGTAATCAGATAAATCTGTGCCGGGACCGAGGATTGAACCCCGGCCGCCAGCACAGAAGTCTGACACCTTACCCCTAGACCGCCAGGTCACCGGGCCATTAATAGCAAGTGTGTTAAACCTATCACTGATAGAAAAAAGTCAAATATCATGTCAAAATGAGAAGTTTCCCCAGCACTCAATGAACCAACATACAATAATATTGCCTAGCGCCTGTAAACTAGACTGTACCGGGTCGAGCGCGCGCGCTTGAAAAATAGAACCAGTTCTATCTTTCAAGCGCGCGCGCTCAGTCGCTCGCGCGCTCGCTCGCTCCAGTGTGGCCACCCCCATTACAACCAATGTGTTCTATTTTATATTTTAGTCGCTCGCGCGCTCGCTCGCGCGCTCAGTCTGGCCGTACCCAAAGAGTTAGGGTGTAATGAGGTAGACTAGATATAACTAGCTCAAGATAGGGATAGGTGGCGTACTTTCGTACGTACGGAAATTGACTTTCATGTTTCTATTGCCATAGAGTAAGAAAGTTTTTTTTTTTGTTTGGGTTCAGAATGGTATGTGACACTGACACACACACACACACACACACACACACACACACACACACACACACACACACACACACTTCCTTTATTCATTCAAGCCTTGCCATATTAAACAAGAGGTAGCGGATATTTTAGATAGAGGTATCGCTTGCAACTCTCAAATATGCTCTTGTTTAACCTCTAGAGGCGGGGTCATTGCAACACATGCACTAGCATAAGGTGGCTATTTTGGGCAGTGATAAACATTTTATCCAAGACTAGATAGCTGTTGCCCGCGGCTTTGCTCACGTGGAAGTTGATTATATACAAATACGAAAATATACATATGTATTTACAGATTAATTTAAAATATTACGTTACGTTGATGACCATAACTTGACCTCAGATCAAAAATAATGCAAGTCCGATACAAACTTTCACCCCCTTTTTCATCCCTTATTAAATAAAATTTCCAAAATTCCTGAAACATGTATTTATTTGTTTTACGTCAATAACCGAAATACAAAATTTTGTTTATATAGCTTTCAAAATGACAGACTTTCATACATATTATCATCCCCTATTTTGACCCCTTTGGGGTGGAATTTTCTAAAATCCTTTCTTAGTGGGTGCCTACATAACAAAATGAATATACAGTCCGAATTTCATGCTTGTAGCCTTGATAGTTTGCGCTCGGCGATGATGAATCAGTCAGTCAGTCAGTCAGTCAGGACATGTTTTTTTATAAGTATAGATAGATGTATTATGATTGACTGTGAAACATTCTGTTCAGGCAGAACCAGAATTTGGCATTCTGACGTAACCAGTAAAGCACATTGTAGCTTGAATGAGCTATCGGCCACTCCTAGATAGGATGTTGGAGCATAGGATAATGCAAGGATTTTTTAGAACTGCAAAACGTTGGATTTTGAACAGCACAAATTTCTACGTCTATTAGAACATGCCTCCACTGGAAGATTGGGATGTTCGTTCTGCCATCACAAAGTGACTCTCAACAGTAATCGGTGTAGAAGAGACACCTTAAAATCGAGGACTCTGGTTTTGTATCTAGGATTTAGTCGAAAAGCTAGTCAAACCTACCGTGAGCTTAAAATATAAGATGTTGGAACTGCAATACCAAAGTAATATTTTAAGTTCAATATATGTTACATATGGATATAAAAAAATATGATATTACTAATATACAACTTTAAGTTTAAAAGATGTTACCCACTTATTTCAACTAATTAATTTTTTATCCTATATTATATTTTATTGAAAAAATGTCTAGCCTCAGGAAAACTTTTTTTAAACTGCACAAAATTGTATTTAGAGCTGCACATAAATAATAATCCAGTGTGTTGAGAGATTCTCAAATATATTTTGTAATTACCTATTTCTACTAGGAGCTCCTTTACCCTACCATGCGTACTACCTTTCAGTTTAATTATTCATCACTATACGCCATGTATCCC
This sequence comes from Timema cristinae, assembly GCA_039000515.1. Taxonomy (NCBI): domain Eukaryota; kingdom Metazoa; phylum Arthropoda; class Insecta; order Phasmatodea; family Timematidae; genus Timema; species Timema cristinae. The sequence continues at coordinate 66,748,885 of JBCFYV010000012.1, read as the reverse complement.
ACGTTACTGTACTTGGTTTACCGGTATTTTTTAATTATTCATTGTATTTCTGTTTGATATTCGGTGGATTTGAACCTCGATCTCCATGTCACTAGCAAGCCAGTCTAAAACTAGTATGGTAGGTTAGATCATATGATCACCGATGTGAGTGAGAAGACATCTAATGTTTTCCTAACTTATTAGCGTACTCACTCTATGGCATTAGTAACTCGAAAGTCAATTTCCGCACTTAAAAAAGTACTCCACCTTTTCTTATCTTGAGCTAGTTCAATCCAGTCCACCTCATTACAACCTCTCTCTTTCAGGTTCATTCTAATGTTATCCTCCCATCTGCGTCTAGGTCTTCTAAATGGTCTCTTCCCATTGGGTTTGCCAGTCGAATTACCTGAACAAGGTTCTAGAATCTCCCATTCACGCTGCATGTCTTGCCCACTGTAATCTAAAAGACTTGATTATACTAACAATGTCTTGTGATGAATACAGGATATATAACTCATCATTATGTTACATTTCCAGTATCCTCATTCCTTTTTGGACCAAATACCTTTCTTATCACCTTGTTTGAATACCATAAATTATTTTTCGTTTTCTAACAAAATCAATTAATGTTTAAAAAATAATAATACTTGTTTGAACAGCAATCATTGTTGTTCGGACTACCACATCCTTTGTGAAGATTCTCTTTGCTGTTTTTGGCGCCAGAGCGACCACTCCCAGAAGAAGTATCTCAATGCGAGGATGTTTACCTCCAGGAGGGCGGTGCTCTTAAGGTGGAGATGTAGGGAACGTAAGAAAGGGGAAGTGTTTTCACAATTCTTATAGGAAACATTTTTTTGATTGAAATAAATAAAAACTCCCTCCAGTAGAAACATAGAGTTTAATTTTATTCGTGTGGTGATATCGACATTTTTGTTGAATAGCTGTCGAGGGTGTCCTAGAATTTAATGATAACTTTTTCTCTTCACTTAAAAGGTTTGTCATCTAATACTGCTATGCTCATGATAGATAGTCAACAACTGTTGATATCACCTTGTGAAGAAAATTAAGCTCTTAGTTTATACTAAAACAAAATTTGATTTATTTTGGCTAACGAAATGTATTTTTATAAAAGCTGCAGAAATACTGACCTTAGCTCGTGTTCCGTAGATCCTCAGTTTCCTCCAATGGCGCTCTGACTACACGTGTTCTCCCCGACCTACTGGACGCACGTGTTTCCGCTCAATGGCCTGGGAACCGAGGGGTCACTTAGTTGAGCCTCTTCCTTTCCTTCACGCATCATCTCCCGCGTTCAGTTTGTGGCGCGTCCTAATAGCCCACCGCTCGATGCCAACTATCCCCATCCCCCCTCTCCTCCTCAACAACTCCTCTGAGCCATGAGGAGGGGTTGAGAGGTACGCTCCTATCACCAGGTTGTTCTTGTTTACCTATATAAACTAAGTCTAATCGAAGTTTACCTTGAAATAAACGACGATCTGTTAAGACCCTCTTTTTACTGCTCTAAACATAGTTTTTTTTAGTTTTTTTTTCTTGTTTGAACTCTCCAATGTAACACCTCAAAGGTAAAGAACGCCCTTCATTCACTAATCCCCTCTGAGAGACGCATGGGTCTCTCAATGAGGTCAAAGATTTTAGTCAAATCGTGACACGAACCGCACTGGTAATCATTTGGTCTAAGGTGTCAGTCTCATAATAAACTGAATCACCGGTGACTGGGATGTTGGGATCTGAAAACCAGGCGAGTGTACGTAGGCTGTTCTCCTCCCATTTGCCTACTATACAAATGCAGGTTCATTTAATATAGGTTAACCTGCTTTGGTGACCACATGGTCTAAGGCGTCAACTCTCGTGTTGAACTATACTATTGATGACAAGAAGACCGGAGTTCGAATCCCGTTTGGGTGTACTGAGGGTGATTTTACCTAATGGGCTTTCTCTCTCTCTCTCTCGCTCTTTTCACGCAAATGCGGGTACTACTCCTTTAAATTCAACCTTCCTCACCCCTAGTTCACTAGCGTAATTAGTACATATGTGAATAACATGAACAGGCAATATAACGCGATGCTAAAAAAAATCTAAATTATACCTTCCACACTTCTATAGCATTCATGAAAATAGTTGTGATTACTAGGTGACCTGGCGTCTAGGGGTAAGGTGACAGACTTCTATGCTGGGGTCCGGGGCTCAATCCTCGGTCCCGGCACAAATTTATCTGATTACCAAACCTTTCCTTCACCTCTGACAAGACTTTTATTAATCACAACTTGTGAATGTGAGGAATGCCAGGCCTCCGCCGTGGTTCGGATCCCACGTTAAGCTGTAGGTCCTCCATAGAATCTCACAATCCCCCCATCATTATACATTAGCGTAAGGTTGTATAACCCAAACGGGTAGTAAGACGCGGTGCTTAATAATAATAATAATAATAATATAATAATAATAGTTGTGATTACTAATATTGTAAATTTTAATAACTAGCCCTATGTATGACAACTTGGCTGTGCATATAAATATTTGAAATTAGATGTGATTACTTGTACTGGTAGAAATGATTATTCCAAAGGCTACCCTGCAGGTTCCCTCACTTGTAAACATCCTCTCTGACCACTAGGCCAAGTAAATAGGCGGTCTGTCAATTATGTCGTGATGGCCCAGACCTACGTAATGTGTTCTGCTATTCTTCTTTGTCTGTTCGCACACCGCGATGATCTTGTGAGCTTATTCGCCACTTCTTTCTGCCCCTTAAAAAAATCTCCCTCCTAAGAAAACCACCCAGGCGGGTCTACCGACAGTAACGATTATGATATCATCCGACAAGGAGGAGGAAGCAGAAGGAGGACTGGTGGATGGGGGGTAAGGGTGGACTCCAATTTAGGAACTCGCCCACAACTTCGTGGGAAACTCGAAACGACGGGCCTACCCAATCTACAACGGGAACCGGTTACGTTTAGTTTAGTTTTTATTATCGGGTGGCGTGTATCGTCGAAACTTTCGCACGCCCTTGTTTTAAGGTTTATTCTCAGCACATGGGTACAGATAGCACCACCTACCTCATAGCTACCTTTTTTTATTTAGGTTTCCACCTCGTAGAATGATTCGTTTTTCGTTCTCAATATCTCGGACACTGCTAAATTACCAAAGAAAATAGTTTTTTCTTTACTGTATTGATAAACGTGAACACTTAACTATAGTGGTTACCTGCTATTTTTACACCGTGTATTACTGCCCGTCCAGTATATACGCATTTTTATGGGATATGGGGGGTACCGGAAATTTCAACTGATAATTTAACGTATTTTCTGGCTAGTTTTACATATTTTGTTTACGGACGTATGGATTCTCATGGACACAACATTAAAACGATATACTCATAACCAATTAAAAGATAACATGAAGTAATTAACGTTCAGCTATAATGGAATTCTGATAATATAAATTATTTTAAATGATTACGTTTTTTTAAATGACAATGTAACCATAGCTTGAGAGAATATATTAGAAATTCTCATAAAATCCCTAGATTATTATACCACAAACAATAATCCCAAAAATAATTGCAAAGTATTTTCTTAAAAATAATTTTTTGTTCAATTTTAAAAAGCTGTTGGATCTACTTTTGTTTGTTCACACACCAATAAATATTTTCTGCATTTATCACTTTAATGTCCTC
>JBCFYV010000012.1:66613433-66745118 GCA_039000515.1 Timema cristinae | reverse complement strand
TCATTTGATTCGATATTTTACGATTAGATGACATTTAGGCCCTTGACGAGCTATGTTCTGCCTTCAACCATACACGTAAGCTTCCGCTGTGAGATGCAGATGCAGTGTTTCTTCACGCAAACCCGGCCGGCGTTTACGCCTCGGGGCATCTCTAATCAGATCAACGTAGAGGAATTTATTTACAAGAAGGGCCACGAGTTTTTTTTTCCCAACCCATCTCCCCAATCCTCAGCTTTATTTCCTTTTCCTTCCGAGGAAACAGAGTTTGTTTTATTTTTTTCTATTTTACCTATATACCTTGTGGATGCCCTAGTTTTAGTGCTCTTCTCTATATTGTCTGGTAGAGATTTGAAACGGAAAATTTTAAGAGAAATATCTATTTTATGTTTTAACGGAAAAATTCTCCATCTATTTAAATGGAGCAAACGCATTGATACATCCCTGAAGTTTAAACATCAGTTTAACTTTTCCAAAGGGCTTAGATTTTATATTTAAAATTGTCAGCTGGCACTGGAATTGAACCTAGGACCTTTAGTTTAATACGCCAATGACCTTACCAATGAGATATCCAGAATCGTCCTATACCCAGGGTAATTCTTCTCTCTTATTTTAATGCAGAGTCTATGATGGACGTGGGTAAATCGTCAGCTATATTATGCAATCAATTAATATTGCGCGCAATCAGATAACGCAGTCCACCTTCAACTTGGAGGGCTTTATGATTTTGATCTCTTAGAATATGAGGCTGACGATTTTAAACATGTATATTACAGACTCTGCCTTAAAATATGAGTAAAGAATGACCCTGGGCACGAGACGACTCTTGGATAGCTCACTGGTAATAGCATTGTTGTTTGATTCCTGTACCCAGGTGTCATTTTTAATTAAAAGAAATTTTATATATAGATTCAGCTATAACCGTAATTAGCAACTATCCCCCTTGTCTTTTAAAACCTATTTGCGTAAGTTTTTTGACACCATAAGCATCAAATATGTTTGAATACCCGCTTCAGTGGACGAATAATCTAAGGAGTAACTCTCATGTTAGACTGGCCTACAGATGACAGGAAGATCGGGGTTATAATCCCGGTGGGTTTACTGAGGATGTTTTTTTCTAAATGGTTTCTCACTCTCCTTCCACGCAAATTCTGGTAGATTACCCCTTAATTCGTCCTTCCTCATCCCTACCCCATTAGAGTAATTATCATATAAGCGTTTAAAATTAACAGGTAGTATGACGCGGTGATAAACATTTACAATGATAACGTTATTTTGGTTGGTTTACGTGTTCGTTGTGCTCTCAAATTAGTTAACGCCCTAATTTAAATAAAATTCACCCCAATTTTTTTAACACACTACCCCCATTCCCCCTAATATAAAGAGTAAGCCATTGACTATGAGTAAACATTGATTTTTTCCATCCTGCCTTCAAAATCAACTTAAATTCGAGGAAGTGTTTTTTTTTCCGTCCCAAGCCACTATTTTTAAATATTTATACACCATATTACTCATGCTGACATGCACAAATATAAAACTTGACGTTTTAAGAAAAAAATAAAAGCTTTTGATTAAGTATCTGAAAATATTAATGTCAATCCATTTTACTAAGAAAACCCTGCTTAGGTAATAAGAGTAAATTAGTCTTACCAAATAAATAGATTTTTGATAATTATTTTGGTTTGTTAGAAGTAAAGAGTGCTTTAAAAAACATGTTTTTTAAATCATATTTTGTTTTATATATTTATTTATTTATTTATTTATTTATTTATACAGTTCATTTGAATACATCATTTAAATGATATTCACAAAAAAAAAAGTGAGGCTAGAAAGGAATCAATATCAATTAATCTCTTCTTGCTGCTTTTATCCACGCTTTATATTTTTCGAATGTTTCTAAGATCATGAATAAATAGCTTGTCTGGAGTATAAATTGTTGTGTTTGTCCACATTGGTACAAACATAATCCATTAGGTATTTATCAAGTAGAAATAACAACATAAACGAAGTTAATAAAGTATTAACGATATAATACGGCAATCTACTTCTAAACTGCTCACGAGTGACGTCAGGCGAACACAAGATGGCACACGCTGGTTTTTGCGCGGGGACTAGAATGCGAGTTTTTAAACAGCTATAAAACTATTTAGAAATCACTTTTAAAAATGTATGTATTAGATCAACTGAATAATAAGATTTAAAAAATTTAAATGCATTGTCAGCTATCTAAAGGGTTTTTCCCTTGAGCAACACTAAGACTGTGAACATGTAAAACAGATGTGTGGAGAAATAGCCGAGTAAAGACAGTTTCAATATTCCGCACCAAGTCCTACTATCGGTTCGGGCTATCTTGATAGTTACAATAATAATTAATGAATGAGGTAGATAGAGCTTAGAATAAATATAGCCGCATTTGCATGGAGGGGGGTGGGGGTGAAATACAATTTAAAAAAATACTCTTTATTATATCCCACAAAGATTTTAGCCTCGATCTTCACGTCTTCGGCAATTAATTCTGTTGTAAGAGGAATACCTCAAGCCATACATACACCAAAACGGGTAGTGGCTATATACAAATTGGAAACTATATTTTGACTTCCGGCCACGTGACAGGTTAACAGCATGAAACAAACCAAAGGGGAGAGTAATCGCGCGATTCTCCAGAGTCATTCACGCGAGAGTTCGGAGATATGGCCAGAGAGGTCACAGAAGGTCATCTACCATGGCTGCAGTGGGTGGACGTTGGTGAGCTAGTTAGTTAGTCCCCGTCAACCTGTTGGGGCCCTTGTCATATCGTGGTGTTGGATGTGTTATTAACCCGGGGTTAGTGGAACCCTGGTACGTATTACCAGACGTCATTAGTCTTCCAGTACGTGTTCTGGTTGCGATGGGCTGTCAGCTTCCCTGATTGCTTTCCCACACCACTCCCTTGTGGTCGAGTGGCCGGAGAGCACGACTGTATTTAAAGGATCCTCGCTCTAATCCTGACAGTGCCAAAATAAGGTATTATTGGTTTATAAATATACTTATTATCAAGATGTGTATTTAGAAAGCGCCAATGGAACTGCGTTAATTATTTTTAACGTTAAACTTGCGTTAGTACCAACCTATTCCAAGGTTTTGTGTGAAGAGGATAGCGCAAAGTAAATGGAACCACATTAGCGAGGATAAATAATCATACATGTGACAGATAACAACCATATGGCACACTTGGTCAAAAAATTTAAAATACCTCACCCCCTTCATCAACAGAAAGCCTGGGGTCTTGCCCACCATGATGGGTTGAACTAAGCTGCGAATAGTTCGTATGAGACCTAATTCCATACCAAATGAAGGTTAAAATCTCTTATCTACATATTATATTAACTGTGAGTTGAACAGGTCTATGTGGATAGTTCTGCCATTGATGTTTAATATAACTTGTAGTGGGCTTGATTCTGATTTGAGGCTGGATAAAGGATAGTAAATATATACTTCGTTCACGGAGGATCTAAGAACCCATTGTTTTCTTAAAAGTGTCTCAACTAAAAAGGCTCCATATAGCTTAACTTAGTATTGTGTTATGTCACTTACCCACGGGTTGAAAACAAACCCAACATCGAATAAAACATTTTATTTGACGAACAAGAAAAACTGTTCGATGAAGAAATTTACATCGTTTTTAAATCGAAGCATTCCCACAGACCAAAACTTTGTTTTAGAAGCGTACTTTGGTTTCTCGAGCATTTAACAACTGTCTAACGAGGTCCGTGTGTACAAAGTTCGATGGAAATATTCCTAGAACAAAGCAAAATGCGTATGCACGATTTGCCCATTTTCTATGTTTCGAATGGTCTTGCAGTACGTCACAAGATTGTGTTTGTTTTTTAGTATATTTGTGATTTATATAACTATGAGACTGAATTAGGTTGTTTGTCATAAATTGGTTGAAACCAAAACTATCCCCTTCAAGTAAAATAAGACAAAGGGGAGAGGAGATAACTAAATTCAAGTCTTCTTCGCCCGTCGCCAAGTTGCTACTAGATGAAGTTTTGTTTCATAAATGTCTTATTTTGTCTGATGATGATATCACACAGCATCATATTCTTTAAGGCAGTTGTCTGAAAGAATTTTTTCCAGACAAGCGGCATAGTGGTTGATTTTGTGTCCCCAATAAGATGGGACCACACACACACACACAACACACACACACACACAAATATATATATATTATATATATATATATATATATATATATATATATATATAATATATATATATTATATATATATATATATATATATATATAGCTCTAATTACCCTCAGGTATGACATTCATTCTATAAGCGACTCGCACTGGTATGATCACACCTTGTGAAAAGATGAAAAGCTTAATTCTAAATGCACAAATAGGGGGATCGAACCCAGTCTTCCCAAGTCATTTTCGAGTAAGAAAGTCGATATAAATCAAGAATATGAATCCCATTCTTTTTCAAACTCATTTAGGCCTTGTATTGTTCCTGGTTATAAAGACCTCCCTCAGGTCACATGAAAGAACAACTGGAGAACAATGTTCCGGTCATGTTGTCTAAAGCAGACAGCCCTCTATTTTGTTGATGGCTTGGAATGAAGAGAGAGAGAGCAGGCCTCAACATATCGTGTTACAGTAATGTGAAGGAGAGGTTTCTGGAGGAAAATAAAATCTTTGTTTTTTAGTACAGTCTCTTTCGTAAAAGAAGCTTCCGGTTGTCACAGAAGAGAATATGGACGGATAATGGTTGTTTATAATACACAGAAATCACCAATTTATTTAATGAAACCAATGGTTTTTAATTCATAGCGAATACCTCTTCACAAGAGATGTGAGATTGACAGTTTCTCGTTTGGGAAAATTTTCAATTTTTTGTTCTGGAAAAAAAAATATTTCTATTTAAATGGAACAAATGTATTCGAGATAGACATGTTTTAAAGTTTATACTCTAGGTTAATTTCTCTTAAAGACGCTAACAACATAAACACTAGCAAATGAGTTTCAACAAAGCTACAACAGCGATTATAGTTTTCTTCTCTCTCATCCACACCCACACACACAAACACCCCCCCCCCACACACACACACACCCACACACACACACACACATAGTGGTTAGTGGTTGAGACTTGAATGTGTCACTAACGTTGGCTCTGATGCAGGCCAGATATGTATTATAATCAAACCCTTAACAAATAAACATCCTCTTCTCTTAGCACTCAATATTTTGAAAATTTTGTCGAGACATATTCATCTATAAGTGCCATTATTTGTTTGGATTTTTATTTTCAGTATATAATAAATAAGATAATTACAATAATTTTAAGTTTGACTAAAGCATTTAATAGCCACTTTTGCTTCCACACCCATCTTCCCTCATCCATCAACACACCAGCTACGGTACCTGCTTCGGTGGCCGTATGACCTAAGAAGGCCTCACTTTCGTGTTAGACTAGACTGCCGATGACAGGGAGATTGAGGTTAAAATCCAATCGGATATTACTGAGGATAATTTTTCCAAAATTGTTTTCCCCCTTCCCTACATGCTAATGAGTGTGCACTTTTTCAACCTACCTCATCCTTGGATCATTAGCCTAATTAGTACATATGCGTCTAATCTGAACAGATAGTAAGACTCGGTGCTAAAAATACACATTAGCTGATGCCTTTATATACAGGGTGTTTGGAAATTCATGGCCTAGACTGCACATATATCTTGTTTGAACCAAAAGTAAGACTAAATCCCTATACCCTTACATCCAGAAAGCTATGCTAATACCATTAATTTATGTCCAAGTTTCTGTGTATAGTGCCGGGATAGTAAAGCTGTTCAAGCATGCGTGTACAACAGGTTGCATAGGAGGCACACGGTACTAAACACCTCGACATCTTGGAACACCGCAGCAGAACATACCACAATTAATAGTAAACAACACACCAGTCCATCTAGAAATGGGAATACGTTCTGAGGGTAATAAATAACAGCCCTACATCACAGGAATGTCTTGACATTATTACATGTGTAGTGCTGCGCGCCTAGATCCTATGCAACTTGTTGTACACGAATGCTTGAATAGCTTTGCTTTCCCGTCGCCGTACGCTGAAACTTTGAACACAATTTAATGGTTTTAGCATAATTTTCCGAATGTAAGTGTATAGGGATTTTGTATTACTGTATGTACAGTTTGGGCTATGAGTTTCAGAACACTGTATATGTAATAGGATATAAGTTCCACCTCCCTTGAACCCAGTCTTTACCCTACTTGGTAGGTCTCAAGCCACTCCTGCAGGAATTTTTCCGATTGAAAATCTATCGAAAAATTCCATCTATACTTTCCACAAGCACCGCCAGTGTTCCCTACCGTAGTAAGCTATTTCTACTGCGTTTCTGTCAGCCGATAAGTTTCATTTCCAACAACATTTTACCCGTGGTGGTGGTGACAAAGGTGTCAGTCTTATATGGCATTAGTTTCTGGTAACTGGGGAGTTAAAGTTCGATTCCTGTCTGGGTATAGTTAGATTATTTATTCCTAAATTGTTTCCCACTTTTCCTCCACGCAACTGCGGGTAACCTTCCTATTAATGTAACCTTACTAGTTTCTTTCTAAATAGTGTAAATATTTGGATAGCCTGGGTGTATAGTGAGACGTGTCGCACAAATATATAAAGGGCCGTACAACGTGCGCATGCGCTAGTATTGAGTAAGTCACGAAGTAAGTAATAGACGTGAGAACACACCGCGTTACGTCAGTCCACTCTCGAATGCTGCAGGATTTTATGTAAGCGTCAAGATTTTCATGGCCTTAAAGTAATAAAATTATGTCTTAATTTGATCCTGTAAATAAATATAAATACTTTATTCCAGTACACGCATATGCTACTATAGTTTCTAGCTTAATGCAATTTTTTTTTTTGTATGGCACTTTCGGATATAATTTTTTTACTAACGTGATTGTACCTTTGAATAGATCAGTTCTTTGGAGTGATCTTAGAAGAATAGGAGGTTGTATGTGGGTCACGTATGACAGATGGGAAAAGAACTGATTTGAGTATTTATCTGAAATGAAATCGAAAATTACAGTCCTTCACAGACTGTCGTTATTTACCGAGTTTCTTGGTAAGAAAACAAAAGCATTTATGACAGAAGCCATAGAGAAAGAAGAAGTAAATGACAACGGTTTGCAATATTTTTCATGACTCTATAGAGCTAGTTTTCTTATACCATGATCTTGTTTCCCATCGCGTAACTTTTTTTTAGACCATATACATTATAATTATATTAATTACACTAATGTGGAAGGGATATGAAAGGTAGAATTCAGAGTAGATATATCTGCATTTGTGTGAAGAGTTTAAAGTCATTTAGGAAAAAAAAAACCTTGATACTTGCAGTCAATATTTGAGCCCCGTCAAGGCAAACTAGACTAAATAAGTTTGTTCTACAAAAATGATTTGTTATAATTAGCCATTTGTTCTTCATAAATTGTCAAAATGGATAAGTTATTCCTTCAGTCAAAATGTATATCCTTTCATTCAAAAATGTAATAGCAGTTTCAGAAGAAAAAAAAAGTAGGAATACATTTCTTTTCACACAAAATTTAACTGTAACTGTGCTATATTGAATAAAATTTGTTTAATTATGTGTTTGTTAATAGTCCATGACGCAGAGAACGGAAAAAAGGTTGTTTTTTTAGTAAAAAATTCTCAAATAAATTTATCCAATGTTTTTTCTAATCTTAAAAATCCCTTAAAATGAAATAGAATAAAATAAAATACATGCCTGACGAAGCAACATGTCCTACCACCTTCTTCGGTGGCAGCGTTGTCTAACGCGCTACTCTTGCCGTAGACTAGACTCTCGAAGATGGAGAGATTAAGGTTCGAATTTCAGTCTGGTGTTTTTAAACTGATTTTCCACTCTACCCCACGCAAATGTGGCTACACTTCCTCTAAATATAACCTTCCTAATATCTAAAACAATCAGCGTAGTTAGTACATAAGCGTATAACCCGAATGGGTAGTAAGACGTGGTGCTAAGAAATAACACGTCCTACCAGGAAGAAGCTGTGCTGATAACTGATGCTAAGGACTGGTTTAATAGTCAGACTGAGTACGCCTTAGGTGCAGTTCTATAGGCCTACCAAATACAGGACATCTACCTAAACTCGAATGGAATGGGCCAGTTACGCACATGAAACTGGCCCATTACATTTTGACCTAAGTAGATGTCGTCTTGTATCTAGTATAGCACCATACTTGAGGCGTACTAATGCCGGGATCACGATCAACTTAATATTAACTTAACGTAACTTAACTTAACGTAACAACTCGAGCCAAACATATGCATTCTCGAGTATGATCTGTGGTTTTGTACTATTTGTAAAGTGATGATCTGTGAATGTTTACAGTTTTCAATCAATATAATAAATATCTATTATTAAACTTTTTGATAAATTTAGTTCCCTATTTTAGTTTAATTATTTTGTTTCAATGTTTGATCACTAGAACTTACACTAAAGAGTAAACATTGGTCATAATACCAACAAATGAATTACTAAATAGCCCTGTTGACGTCACTCGCATACTGATTGGCTGGTTAGATCACGTGATACCCTTCAAGTAACGTAAAGTAAAGTAAAAGACCTCCCAAGATATCTCTTACGTTAAGTTAACTGCAAGTCAACGTTAAGTTAAGTGTATCGTGATCGCTTCCATTTAAACACACGAGGAGGTCCTTTACGTTAAGTTACGTTAAGTTAACGTTAAGTTGATCGTGATCCCGACATAAGTCTTGACCATGAAACTGGCCCATTTCATTTTGGTTTAGGTAGTTGTCATCTTTTATGAAGTATTGAACTGAACTTGAGTCGTACTAAGTCTGACCATGAAAGTGGCTCATTCCATTATGGTCTAGATATGTGTCGTCTTGTATATATTATAGCGCCGCACTTGAGGCGTATTGAGTCTGACCATGAAACTGATCCAGGTGTCGTTTGCAACATACTCTGAACAATACTGTTCCTTCTAGAAACTTCCATATTGCAACATCACTGCCTTCACACTTGTTTCGAAAGCACTTGTGGTAAGACAAGGACACTAAGATGTTAAAATAACCTGAAATTTCACAGACTAGAAGGAAGAATAATATCTAATAATATAACATCAAAATTGAAGATATTCTAATACACTGTACTTTTAAGGGTTGATAAATGGTAACATTACAACAGCTATTATCCGTTATAAGACGAGGTACTAATGGACGTAAGGATTCACTCACACATTCGGGGTTCAACTCCTAGCCAGATCCATAAGGGGTGTCGTCTTCTCCTCCACCCCCATACCCCTCTAATTGGTTAGACCACCCTTCTAAGGATATACGAGGGATACTTTCAAGAGACACGAGAATGGTAATCCTCATTACTTCATAAAAACTGTTCCAGAACAAAATATTTATTACTTTTAGACTGCGCATGCCTATTCAGTGCCCCTGCGCCGCACGTGACCCACACCTGTAGCGGGCTGCAGTGTAGGTTGGTCCTGTTGGCTGTCTATTTGATGCGCTGTCTAGTTAAGATAAGTATATTGTGTGAACGCATTCAACCCAACGTGCGCACGCATCATCCGTCTCGGGCTAGCGTAAATTACAACAGCAATGATTGCCCGTGAGAGATTACCATGTAAAATATAGATGTGTGTCTGTGTGTTACCTGCTCGCGCATGCGCTGCTGGCGCATACCTGTCAACTACCTGCTGCTAATTATAACCTCCGCTAGACAGACAAATTGTAGGGTTGCATCCCACTCCCCGCCTTCCCTTATCTAGTCATAACCTTTTCTTGCACGCGTTTTATAGAGGAGAAAGTCTGCCTCGATTAGAATAAGATGACCCAGCAGTTTTTTTTTTTATAATTTCCACTTCCCGATAGTTCCTATAACTGAGTGGAGAGGGAGTGCAGCCAATTTGTTAGGTTCCATTCCAGGGGGCATCTTAAACATTTGGATATTCAGAGAGAATTAAATAAAATTGGCGTTTGAGTGTTAAGTCTGTTTGGAGTAAAGTTAATTTGTAAGTCTTGATTTTAGACAAATACTCGATAAATGCTCTAAATAATTTGAAAATAATGAACACATAATTATATTTAACTTTTTATGAATGTATGTTTTCTTTATCATGATTTGCACTTGCTCGCTGTTGTTCGGTTGGGGTTTAATTTCGACTTGCTGCAATGGAAAAGGTGGTCTCTGTGTAATTTTTGCTTTTATTTGTTCATACTCCTCCACGCCAATTCAGATACAAAGCCCTACCACTTCCACTGAATATTATAATGTGCAGTTCTACACAGAGTGCACAGTTCTAAATACAATTATATACAGTTCTAAAGAGAGTGCCTTATGTTAGAAATGATTTAACTAAAAGATATAAATAGTAGATAAATTCAATAATTAATAATTATAGGGGGTAACCTCTTTTTATCTTAAAAATCTTACCTCTGTGTTTGCATTTCCAGCACCATATATATCTGGGTCAGGGCAGGTTTGATTATCTTCTTTACAAACTCCTTGATACCGCGTTTTTAGGGTGTCCGTTTCACCGATCAATTGTTGGGAGTCGCTCCAGGATAGCAAAACAAGGATCCCAATCTTTCATTTGGGCATGTTCTGATATATGTAGAAATTTGTGCTAGCCTAAATATAATTTTGTTTAGTTACGTTACCCTATGATCCCTTAGAATAAGCAGTTTATTGCCCTTATGTTGAAATTACATACAAACAAAATCTGATGGAAAAGTATGTAGGGATGCAAGTGAGTAAGAAACGTCCAAGGTAAAAAAAATAATTGTAAACAACTGCAGTTATTTTTTTACAAACTACTGGGCTTTTAACTTGGGTTCCACAAACACAGTAGGAAAATAAGCCTAAACTAAGCTTTATAAAATTTTAATTGTATTATCTTGTTATTAAATGCGTTGGTAAATAAATTATATATATATAATGATTGTATTTCAATATAGTTGGTTTCCATTGTAATCCTATGTGTTTTATTTTATAAATTTTAAAACATTCTAAGAAGGCATTAAACGTCTTCACCAGACTGCAAGGCATTATTGTAACTTGGCCACACGGGACACTGGCTATAATCATGTTGGATCTAATCAAATAAAATGACACAATCACACACAGTATTAGCACAGTTGGAACTAAAAGTTATCAATACGCGGAAGCTTTAACGTTTGAAATTATTTGGCTGTTAGCGCGCCGCGGACCTTAACTACAGCGGGGTTGCAGGCCAAATGAAGCCGGAAGAGCACGTTTCCTTGTTTATAGTTGTTATTATTATTATTTATTATTATTATTATTAGCACTGCGTCTTACTACCCATTCGGTTTATACGCATTTGCTTATAGTCAAACAAGAAAGCATCTAGAATCTTCCAATTTCATGAGATTACACTGTAATTCATCAGCTTTTGAAACAAAAAGAAAATAAATAACCGCGCCAGAACAGTTAACTGGGAGTACCTTGTGTAAATTTTACTAGGAAGACCTATTAACAAAAGACTATAGCTTACAACGGCGACATAGACACTTGTCAACAATAAAAAAAAAGAACCACCGAGGCTTGTTAAGTCAAAAGTTCAATATTATAAAATTGTCCATTAACTTGAAATATATTAAGATTGGAAACTTTTTATTTGTAATAATATGAAAAGGGAAAATATACATCACTACACCGTAAAGTTCTTTGGTAGCACCAAAGTGAATACCGAGTAGTGACTAAAGTTCAACAAATGTTCTAATTGTGTTGGTTTCACACACAAAATAAATTCAAAATAAACTCAACCTTGGGACTTTTGTTTGGGATGAAGATGATGGAGAGTGGAGAAGCTTACATACTGAGTAGCTGCATACCCTGCATTCATCACCATACATTGGTAGGATAATCAAATCTTCCAGATTACAGTGAGCAGGACATTTCGAATTGAAGAACTTGGAACCATGTTCAGGGTATTGACTGGAAAACTCAATGAGAAGAGACTATTGGGAAGAGCTAGACACAGGAAGGATAACATTTGAATAGACCTGAAAGAGTTAGGGTGTAATGAGCTAGACTAGATATAACTAGCTCAAGATAGGGATAGGTGGCGTACTTTCATACGTACGGAAATTGACTTTCATGTTTCTATTGCCATATAGTAAGAAAGTTGTTTCTTTTGTTTGGGTTCAGAATGGTATGTGACACTGACACACACACACACACACACACACACACTTCCTTTATTCATTCAAGCCTTGCCATATTAAACAAGAGGTAGCGGATATTTTAGATAGAGGTATCGCTTGCAACTTCTCAAATATGCTCTTGTTTAACCTCTAGAGGCGGGGTCATTGCAACACATGCACTAGCATAAGGTGGCTATTTTGGGCAGTGATAAACATTTTATCCAAGACTAGATAGCTGTTGCCCGCGGCTTTGCTCGCGTGGAAGTTGATTATATACAAATACGAAAATATACATATGTATTTACAGATTAATTAAAAATATTACGTTACGTTGATGACCATAACTTGACCTCAGATCAAAAATAATGCAAGTACGATACAAACTTTCACCCCCTTTTTCATCCCTTATTAAATAAAATTTCCAAAATTCCTGAAACATGTATTTATTTGTTTTACGTCAATAACCGAAATACAAAATTTTGTTTATGTAGCTTTCAAAATGACAGACTTTCATACATATTATCATACATATTATCATCCCCTATTTTGACCCCTTTGGGGTGGAATTTTCTAAAATCCTTTCTTAGTGGGTGCCTACATAACAAAATGAATATACAATCCGAATTTCATGCTTGTAGCCTTGATAGTTTGCGCTCGGCGATGATGAATCAGTCAGTCAGTCAGTCAGTCAGTCAGGACATGTTATTTTATAAGTATAGATAGATGTATTATGATTGACTGTGAAACATTCTGTTCAGGCAGAACCAGAATTTGGCATTCTGACGTAACCAGTAAAGCACATTGTAGCTTGAATGAGCTATCGGCCACTCCTAGATAGGATGTTGGAGCATAGGCTAATGCAAGGATTTTTTAGAACTGCAAAACGTTGGATTTTGAACAGCACAAATTTCTACGTCTATTAGAACATGCCTCCACTGGAAAATTGGGATCTTCGTTCTGCCATCACAAAGTGACTCTCAACAGTAATCGGTGTAGAAGAGACACCTTAAAATCGAGGACCTGGTTTTGTATCTAGGATTTAGTCGAAAAGCTAGTCAAACCTACCGTGAGCTTAAAATATAAGATGTTGGAACTGCAATACCAAAGTAATATTTTAAGGTCAATATATGTTACATATGGATATACAAAAATATGATATTACTAATATACAACTTTAAGTTTAAAAGATGTTACCCACTTATTTCAACTAATTAATTTTTTATCCTATATTATATTTTATTGAAAAAATGTCTAGCCTCAGGAAAACTTTTTTTAAACCGCACAAAATTGTATTTAGAGCTGCACATAAATAATAATCCAGTGTGTTGAGAGATTCTCAAATATATTTTGTAATTACCTATTTCTACTAGGAGCTCTTTTACCCTACCATGCGTACTACCTTTCAGTTTAATTATTCATCACTATACGCCATGTATCCCACGTTACTGTACTTGGTTTACCGGTATTTTTTAATTATTCATTGTATTTCTGTTTGATATTCGGTGGATTTGAACCTCGATCTCCATGTCACTAGCAAGCCAGTCTAAAACTAGTATGGTAGGTTAGATCATATGATCACCGATGTGAGTGAGAAGACATCTAATGTTTTCCTAACTTATTAGCGTACTCACTCTATGGCATTAGTAACTCGAAAGTCAATTTCCGCACTTAAAAAAGTACTCCACCTTTTCTTATCTTGAGCTAGTTCAATCCAGTCCACCTCATTACACCCTCTCTCTTTCAGGTTCATTCTAATGTTATCCTCCCATCTGCGTCTAGGTCTTCTAAATGGTCTCTTCCCATTGGGTTTGCCAGTCGAATTACCTGAACAAGGTTCTAGAATCTCCCATTCACGCTGCATGTCTTGCCCACTGTAATCTAAAAGACTTGATTATACTAACAATGTCTTGTGATGAATACAGGATATATAACTCATCATTATGTTACATTTCCAGTATCCTCATTCCTTTTTGGACCAAATACCTTTCTTATCACCTTGTTTGAATACCATAAATTATTTTTCGTTTTCTAACAAAATCAATTAATGTTTAAAAAATAATAATACTTGTTTGAACAGCAATCATTGTTGTTCGGACTACCACATCCTTTGTGAAGATTCTCTTTGCTGTTTTTGGCGCCAGAGCGACCACTCCCAGAAGAAGTATCTCAATGCGAGGATGTTTACCTCCAGGAGGGCGGTGCTCTTAAGGTGGAGATGTAGGGAACGTAAGAAAGGGGAAGTGTTTTCACAATTCTTATAGGAAACATTTTTTTGATTGAAATAAATAAAAACTCCCTCCAGTAGAAACATAGAGTTTAATTTTATTCGTGTGGTGATATCGACATTTTTGTTGAATAGCTGTCGAGGGTGTCCTAGAATTTAATGATAACTTTTTCTCTTCACTTAAAAGGTTTGTCATCTAATACTGCTATGCTCATGATAGATAGTCAACAACTGTTGATATCACCTTGTGAAGAAAATTAAGCTCTTAGTTTATACTAAAACAAAATTTGATTTATTTTGGCTAACGAAATGTATTTTTATAAAAGCTGCAGAAATACTGACCTTAGCTCGTGTTCCGTAGATCCTCAGTTTCCTCCAATGGCGCTCTGACTACACGTGTTCTCCCCGACCTACTGGACGCACGTGTTTCCGCTCAATGGCCTGGGAACCGAGGGGTCACTTAGTTGAGCCTCTTCCTTTCCTTCACGCATCATCTCCCGCGTTCAGTTTGTGGCGCGTCCTAATAGCCCACCGCTCGATGCCAACTATCCCCATCCCCCCTCTCCTCCTCAACAATTCCTCTGAGCCATGAGGAGGGGTTGAGAGGTACGCTCCTATCACCAGGTTGTTCTTGTTTACCTATATAAACTAAGTCTAATCGAAGTTTACCTTGAAATAAACGACGATCTGTTAAGACCCTCTTTTTACTGCTCTAAACATAGTTTTTTTTAGTTTTTTTTTCTTGTTTGAACTCTCCAATGTAACACCTCAAAGGTAAAGAACGCCCTTCATTCACTAATCCCCTCTGAGAGACGCATGGGTCTCTCAATGAGGTCAAAGATTTTAGTCAAATCGTGACACGAACCGCACTGGTAATCATTTGGTCTAAGGTGTCAGTCTCATAATAAACTGAATCACCGGTGACTGGGATGTTGGGATCTGAAAACCAGGCGAGTGTACGTAGGCTGTTCTCCTCCCATTTGCCTACTATACAAATGCAGGTTCATTTAATATTGGTTAACCTGCTTTGGTGACCACATGGTCTAAGGCGTCAACTCTCGTGTTGAACTATACTATTGATGACAAGAAGACCGGAGTTCGAATCCCGTTTGGGTGTACTGAGGGTGATTTTACCTAATGGGCTTTCTCTCTCTCTCTCTCGCTCTTTTCACGCAAATGCGGGTACTACTCCTTTAAATTCAACCTTCCTCACCCCTAGTTCACTAGCGTAATTAGTACATATGTGAATAACATGAACAGGCAATATAACGCGATGCTAAAAAAAATCTAAATTATACCTTCCACACTTCTATAGCATTCATGAAAATAGTTGTGATTACTAGGTGACCTGGCGTCTAGGGGTAAGGTGACAGACTTCTATGCTGGGGTCCGGGGCTCAATCCTCGGTCCCGGCACAAATTTATCTGATTACCAAACCTTTCCTTCACCTCTGACAAGACTTTTATTAATCACAACTTGTGAATGTGAGGAATGCCAGGCCTCCGCCGTGGATCGGATCCCACGTTAAGCTGTAGGTCCTCCATAGAATCTCACAATCCCCCCATCATTATACATTAGCGTAAGGTTGTATAACCCAAACGGGTAGTGAGACGCGGTGCTAATAATAATAATAATAATAATAATAATAATAATAATAATAATAATAATAGTTGTGATTACTAATATTGTAAATTTTAATAACTAGCCCTATGTATGACAACTTGGCTGTGCATATAAATATTTGAAATTAGATGTGATTACTTGTACTGGTAGAAATGATTATTCCAAAGGCTACCCTGCAGGTTCCCTCACTTGTAAACATCCTCTCTGACCACTAGGCCAAGTAAATAGGCGGTCTGTCAATTATGTCGTGATGGCCCAGACCTATCGTAATGTGTTCTGCTATTCTTCTTTGTCTGTTCGCACACCGCGATGATCTTGTGACGCCACTTCTTTCTGCCCCTTAAAAAAATCTCCCTCCTAAGAAAACCACCCAGGCGGGTCTACCGACAGTAACGATTATGATATCATCCGACAAGGAGGAGGAAGCAGAAGGAGGACTGGTGGATGGGGGGTAAGGGTGGACTCCAATTTAGGAACTCGCCCACAACTTCGTGGGAAACTCGAAACGACGGGCCTACCCAATCTACAACGGGAACCGGTTACGTTTAGTTTAGTTTTTATTATCGGGTGGCGTGTATCGTCGAAACTTTCGCACGCCCTTGTTTTAAGGTTTATTCTCAGCACATGGGTACAGATAGCACCACCTACCTCATAGCTACCTTTTTTTA
This sequence comes from Timema cristinae, assembly GCA_039000515.1. Taxonomy (NCBI): domain Eukaryota; kingdom Metazoa; phylum Arthropoda; class Insecta; order Phasmatodea; family Timematidae; genus Timema; species Timema cristinae. Next base: position 66,728,377 of record JBCFYV010000012.1, on the reverse strand, counting down.
TTTAGGTTTCCACCTCGTAGAATGATTCGTTTTTCGTTCTCAATATCTCGGACACTGCTAAATTACCAAAGAAAATAGTTTTTTCTTTACTGTATTGATAAACGTGAACACTTAACTATAGTGGTTACCTGCTATTTTTACACCGTGTATTACTGCCCGTCCAGTATATACGCATTTTTATGGGATATGGGGGGTACCGGAAATTTCAACTGATAATTTAACGTATTTTCTGGCTAGTTTTACATATTTTGTTTACGGACGTATGGATTCTCATGGACACAACATTAAAACGATATACTCATAATCAATTAAAAGATAACATGAAGTAATTAACGTTCACCTATAATGGAATTCTGATAATATAAATTATTTTAAATGATTACGTTTTTTTAAATGACAATGTAACCATAGCTTGAGAGAATATATTAGAAATTCTCATAAAATCCCTAGATTATTATACCACAAACAATAATCCCAAAAATAATTGCAAAGTATTTTCTTAAAAATAATTTGTTGTTCAATTTTAAAAAGCTGTCGGATCTACTTTTGTTTGTTCACACACCAATAAATATTTTCTGCATTTATCACTTTAATTTCCTCGGGGTGTATAAAATGAGTTTTCTTTTATAAATTCTAGTTACTAAAATATATTAGGGCTCTATTATATTATGGTGGTTCAACTCATATTAATACAGCCTTGCTCATGGTCTTTGTATATCTTGGCACTGAACAAGTTAATATGCTCGCCACCAGGTGGCCAAAACATGGCCTCATGTCTCGAAGGATTCATTTGACTTGAAGGGTAGACTTGCGGAGACTTTATTCTCTTTTGACAGATATTGCACAGAGGAAGGAGAAGACCGTTGTAAATCATGTGTCTCTGCTATGACACACACAAAGAAGGGATGTTGGCATAGAGAAATCGGAACATTTCTACGTCCTTCAAGTATATACTTTCTCTATGGTGTTCAGGAAAACCAGTGGACCATTGGAAAACCATTAGTTGAGAGCTGGGCTAAGGTTTTCCTGACTTGGATTTGTTTCTTATTTATTTTTTTATATCTGTTCTGTGTATATATATATGTATATATAAGAGAGAGAGAGAGAGAGAGAGAGAGAGAGAGAGAGAGAGAGAGAGAGAGAGAGAGATAGGAGAAGGGGTGAAGGGGATTCTTGGATTATTCTATCACATAGATAAAGGAAGAGGTAAACAAGGCCTCTGTGCACTAGATCTTGTTTATTTGGTTTTGGTTTCATTCAGTGAAATCCTTAAACATTATCTAAGGGGTTTTAAAAAAATTAATAATTATAGTTAAAAATTGCTTTAACACGTAGCCAAAAAAAAAAAATAGGCTTGTGTGATTGATTGTGGTTTTCTCCCAGATTCCAAATATATAAATAGTTCGATTCTATGCACCATCGTTTGACCTTGTGGGGCAAAATCATCATTTCGCATTAGACTATAGCATATGGCTTTTTGCCCTTAGTAAGCTATTTCCATTTATTATGGCCCCACATTTTAATTGTTGTACTCATACGATGAACAAAATACGTTGAATATTATCACTGAGGGAACTGCATGGTTACTATTGGGAAATAGCGTTTCCATTCTATGGTTTTCGTGTGGTCAATCTTCCCTTAAATATAAGATAGATTTTGTACGTTGGTTCACCGATGTTGCCAGCAAATCCTTCATGCCCCAGTACACCTCCTTCGGATATAACCGGAAGCATAGAAATTTGGCAACAGTTAACCGATACAGAGTGAAGATAAAATTTTTCTCCATAAGATCTACAGTTACCTCAGAGGTGATATTCAGTGTACCCCTTCTTCTTAGATCTATGTTCTCTTATCAAACACACACATATATATATATATATATATATATATATATATGTGACAAAGAAAACCATCCCCTTTAATTATAATCCCTATTTACAATCATCCATACGTCACTATTCCAACAATATTACTACTTCTAAATGGTATCACCTCTTTGGCGTGTATTGGAAAGGTTCTTTTGTTTTTTTATTGGCGTGGGGTTGAAAAGAAGTGATATTAATGCCGGGATGTAAACACTTTACAATCATTAGAAAAGAAGAAAAAAAGGACTTGTTCCACTACTTATTACCAGTTTAAGATTATGAAAGGATGTACACCAGGATCTTGATTACTACTTGAAGAATTTGTGAGGACAGGCATATCCTTCAGTAAACATAAAGAGATATGTACATATGATCGAGTTCTCGACTACAGATGGTCTAGGGTGAGAAGTTTCAATTTTCTTATATTATTGCGGGACTGAGGATGGTTTTAATAAAAAAAAAGGTAAATAATAGGTGGCTGTGAGCAGTGTGGCTATTTTGTTTGACTCAAGGAAGTCTAATTGTGTTAAGGGTAAATAATAAACTTTCTGTGCCATAATTTTTTATGTGGTTGGACTTAGGTATATATGTTGGTTTTATTTTGCCTTTGAAAATGTAAGGAAAAAGGTTTTTTTTTTAATTTTGTTATCGAATGATTTAAATTGAATTAAGATTGTGATATAATAATTATAGCTTTGACAACAAAACAAATGTTATATAAATATGTTAACCTAGATATGTGATTTACCGGAGCTCCGCAGGCAGGTTAAGTATAAGTGCCTATCTAAACCCAGAGGTCCCGAGATTAAGTTTCCTCGTGCAACTGAGCTAGATGAAATTGAACTTTTTTTTTTTTTACATACAACAGTAGGAGAAATATATATTTAATTAAAATAACTAATTTTTTTTTTCACAATATATATATATATATATATTATATATATATATATATATATATATATATATATATATTTAAAGCTATTCCATGATAGGCATTATGGTATTAATTTTATATTCCAACTTTTCTTTTTCAAAGATTTTGCTCAACGTTAGATAACCTCACTGCAAATAGGTTTGAATAAAAAAAATACTTTTCATCCTTCTTTATCTATGATTTAATCTTATAATTACTAATAAACCACGCTTTTAAACACATACCATTTTTATAATTGCTATAATTAAAAATGTGGACACCAGATAACATGTCATTAGGTATACTATAATTCTAGCCAACCTCTGACAAATTTTATTCGGCATTTTTCAATTATTAAATTTATAGATTGAAGGTCGCTATTTAAGCTTCCAATCAGTGTTTGTCTATAAAGAAAATGTAGATTATATTTTTTTAGGAGGAATCAGAAGCGATCCTTTGTTTTGTCGCTCAATATCAAACTTTAACTTCTAGGATGAAGGTCGAGTGTGCTAACCACTCTCCCAACATTACCCGTGACGTCCTCTGATTAAGTGCAACACATTAACATTTTCTTTCTCCCTCGGAGTCACACATAACTAATTTTTGTAGATACATATACTATTTTTTCGTTTCACTTTTATTTTTCAGAGTTAAAAAGTAAAATGTTGCCATCTGTTTCGGTTGAAGGCAAGCAGCCAAGGGCCGTCTTCTCCCCGTGGAGTGTCGCGGTCCATTTACCTCCCTCCCCCTGCTTATAATTACTCTCACCCCTCTCCCTATTTCACCCCGTCAACTCTGTGAGATCCTCAGGGGTCCTAATTGGTTCCTCACGGTTGTCGGCTCCTTCGCGCTTTTCAGTTCCCTAGAGATCTTTTAAGGTGTCATTTAAGGGCACCATCTACTTGAAGGAGAATATCCCTCACACTGCTGTAATTATAAGCATAAAAATCATCAACACCATCCTAAATCCAAACACGTTCCTTTGTGATCCAGTAAATAAATATAATTCACTTGTTTTTAGAAGGCTAGATATATGTTTATAGCTATTTACTTTGATCTCCAAATTGAGACATTTCATGTGAAATGTTTAATATGAGATAATTTCACCGTTTTATTATTTATTTTTTAAATTATATAACTTAATATTATTATTTCAAGCGTGTAAGAACATGATGATACCTTTCAAATTCATTTTGTCATGACCACACTTTGAAATAATAAACTACTTCTTAAATAAGGCAGGATTTTTGGACATCTGCCACTTAACTTGGATCTGCGATCGGCGTCCCTTTTAAAGGCTGTGTTGTATCCTTCAAACACAATCCAACCATTTAACTAAAGATAATCGGCCAATCGGTTCGATTAAAATCACTCCGCTAAAATAGTGAGTCCTTGTAGTTAGAGGGTCCTTTAGAATTCGATATATTTTATATATAGGCCTATATATTCTCTACCATGTACCTATGTCTCACTACACATTTGGTTTATACACGTATAATATGTTGGGGATAAGGAATATGGAAATTGTAGAAACTTTATCTTAATTCTCTCGGAAGCAGAGTGGGGAGATATTTGGGGAAAATTTCCCTTAATACATTCAGCCGGGATTTGAATCGGACCTCCCCATCACCATCAAACAAGACAAAATTAAGTAGACATTTTGACCGCGTGAACACAATCGTGGGTCATTCAGTATCGATTTCTCACCAATATATTGACTAAAATAAGGACATTGGACGTTTTAAAGTGTTTTAAACATATGTTGAACACAAATGTTTTTAAAAGATTGTATTATAAGAGGTAAAATTTAAAATAAAGATGAGAGTAAATATACCCGCATTAGTGAGAAGAGGGTGTGGGAAAAACCCCAACCAATGATCACATTGGAAAACCATCTCTGGTACACCAGCCGAGATTTGAACCTCCTCTACCTCCACCGTAAATTCATTCAATCGAAAGCCTGACTCCTCCACGTGGTTACAGGTTAGGATCCGGAGCACCTACAATCTCATTTTGAGTGAACTCTTAAACGCACGTGCCTTACCATCTCTTCCCCACATGGTGAGACTCAACGAATTCCTATAGGTAGAATAAGATATTTGTTATGGCGAGAATAAGGTAAACTACTTCCTAAGGAAAGCCGGTTTGCTTTGATGCAACTTGGACATGTTCTGGATGAACTGAGAAAACCAAATCTGTAGACTTTCGTCTGTATTTTGTGACCTCCATACTAATCATTCAACATCCTTTTCATTGGACTTGTGAAGAACCTCCTGGCTTGCTCCACTTATTGTGTACTCTCTCTTCAATAATAACAGAACTCGATATTATCTTAACAGATGCGGGGCTTTGTTCGTATTGTTGAGACTATACACACCAGGAATACTATGTGGCGCAGAGTTATCTGTCCCTGCAACTACATCCTCACACCTTGGTTCGTATTGGTGAGGCTATACACACCAGGAATACTATGTGGCGCAGAGTTATCTGTCCCTGCAACTACATCCTCACACCTTGGTTCGTATTGGTGAGGCTATACACACCTAGGAATACTATGTGGCGCAGAGTTATCTGTCCCTGCAACTACATCCTCACACCTTGGTTCGTATTGTGAGGCTATACACACCCAGGATATTGTGCGTACACGGCTCATTTGTATCGACACATTCCGATCAACCTGGGTAAATACGTATGTGGATCTGTACGTACCTCGATTATTGCGCGGTTATTGATCCCGACTGTTTCCAACAAGTCTAGTTGACTCACATATGACTTCACTATTTGATAAAGTTGGCAACAGTATTACTCAAGTTCCATAGCGCCTTGTTACATTCTCCTGTTGTTTTGTAGCAGACCTTATAACAAGAAGTACTATTTGCTTTCTTACACTGCTAAACTAATTAATTGTTAGTTTGTTTAGAATATATTAATTATCTCAACGTTAATTTCAAAGTTGTTATGTTAGTTTATATAAAGTGATCTTTTTTTTTTCATAATATTGTACTGTTTAATTCAATTTTGCGTATGGTTTAGTTATTCACACATGGTTCAATATTTGAGGCAGATTTTCTACGTTTATTTACATATTTTATTCATATAATCCACACAAATATTTAATTATCTATACCCTTGAACTTAATTCAGCCTTGATTCTCAATTAAGAAAACTAGTAAACACGTTTTGAAAATTTTAGACAGATTATTTCATTAACTATACACCTTAATTCTATTGTATTTAAAACAACAGCTTAAAGTATGATAAGTTCTTTTAAAACTGTTTTAAACACTGTAGATTATGCTACTGTATACAAATACAATATAATATGCGTAGTTCAGTTTGCCTGCGTAGAACCAATTAACTATGATACAATATATATTAACTTCTACACAAGGAATAAAGTAAAAGATTATGAAAATGCAATATAACTTGCCCCAACTTGTAACGAGCTTAACAATAAACTTGTGCAAACTTTAATTTTAATACATCTAATTTTTATTTTACTATACAAGAAGACTCGGGGCGCTTCACGACCCGCCAATTACTGGTTGTATGGACTAACATGCTACCCATTCTACTGTTGGAAGATTTACTGTTGCAATGGGAACTCCCAATGGATCGCAATGGGAGGCATTGAGCAAGATCCTAGAAGAGTATGGGCCCCAAAAAACCTATAGCCCATGGTTAAAACTGTGAGAAACAGATATATGATTTTAATTTTTTAATAATTAACTTGGTGTATTGTTATAACGGAAAACTGATCATTAGGTGGTTTTTTTTCCTAATAACCGAAACTTGATCATGGATTATAAACTATCAGATACTCAAAATCATGGTTAATCTTCATGATACTAAAATTGATTAAATTGTAGGCCTAATTATAGGAAAAGTTTGACATAATGTAGGCTTTCTATTCAAAAATAAACTCAAGTCCCTGCCTTCTACAGCGACATTTCCTTTTTTTTGGCAAAACAGCTCAAGCTCTTGAAAATGAGTGTAAAACCGATTATAGCAAAAAAAACTAATGTTTATAAGCCTATACTAGGCTAAAACATATTTCTATAACTCCAAGAAACAAGACACAAACATAATAGTTTTTGACAAGATGTGAATTATGAATCTGTTTTAGGTATGGCGAGATCTCAAATGCAAGGTAAGAGCCCGCCTTGCAGATGTGAACAGGGCAAGCAGGGCCACCGGGAACACTACTTATGCACCTCCATTGACAGAACTAGAAAAAAAAGTGTTGGCCATTATTGGCACAGCCAGTGCCATTGGTATTCCAAGTATGGAGGAGCATGGTCTCGAAGTGGTAGGTATATGTTCATAATTCTGGTAATGTATTTTTCTGAATGGCTACACATATTTGTGTTGAATACAAAGCTATAATTGATTTTTTTTAAATGTGATAGTTGATGCCAAAATCCGAGTGTTCTTGTATTGACATAGAATAATGATGTATATCTGTATTTTATTAATGAATGTTGTAATATTGAACTACATGCACGATAAATATATTTTATATTTGTGTTCAGCCAATTATGTAGTTTTAAGCCCCACATATTTGGGAAAAATTACATATTCGTACAAATTTGAGTATACATGATTAAATCTTGCAATACACCACCAGTGTTGCTACTTTCTATACTTACATTATATAAAAATACTATACACTACATTCATACATTTCTTTAGATATAATGTGTCTTATTCTATTATATGGGTAAACAACCAGATGTAAAAAAAAAAGTGTTTTACTAATGAATAATATTTGGAAAAATATAGAATTTAGGAAAGTTGAGTACCCACATTTGTGTGAAGGTATAGTGGAAAATCATAAGAAAAACATGTTAAGATCACCCAACCTCCAATAGACAAATGGTCAGATCAACCTGACACCTTAGTCCAGCGGCCCTTAGTCAAATTCCATGTGGCCCTCATTTATTAAAATAAATACACACACGTTTTGGTAACCCAGCCCTAGCTACACCTATAGCTGGATTTGGTTGCGGCCCACTTGTCGCTCAGAAATCTAAGCTAATGACTCATGTGAAAATTCTAGTTAGGACCACTGCCTTGGTCCATGTACACACCCATTAGGTTTTAATGTCAAAATGTCTATAAGCCTAACTATTGAGTCTATGGAAGAAGATACAGGAAAGAGGGATAGAACACATACCTTACCCTGCTTCCATCCATAAAAAAATACTTCAAAAAGTGAATAAAGGTTCTCCTATATAAGATATAAACCACCAGTTTTTAAAATATTCAAGTAAGAATTGTTAAGTAATATTTTAATGTTTATTATCATTTAAGATATATTTTTAAATTGCATGAGAGTAATTTATACAGCTAATTCTTAAGTGCTGTTTCCTTATTTTTAAAGGCTGTTTTGGAGGAACAACCCATTGATATCGAGATTTCCTTCCCGCTTCCATCCGAGGTAGGCCTAATATAAAGATGGAATGTGTTTGTAAATTTAGTATAAAACTATATTGAAAACTGTGTAAAATAACTTTTTTTGTATACTCTAATGAAATGCCTCATTTTAAATACACTCTATTGGATGGTCGAGTGGCCCCATTATCATTCATATATATATATATATATATAATATATATATATATATATATATATATAATAGAGAGAGAGAGAGAGAGAGAGAGAGAGAGAGTGGCCTAAGGCGTTAATCTCAAAATAGTAGACTGCATGGGTTCAGTGGAGCCAGAGAGCTTTGCACCACATTGAATGTATAAAAAGTTGGATTCGTCTGAAGACCATTTTCTTTTAAGTTTGAATGGATTGAGCCCCATGCAGAAAGTTTACCAGGGCCTTCAGCAGGACCTTCGCCAGGGCCTTCATCAGTAAGAAATGTTACACCACCCCTTGCTCAGCCAAATAAACCGGAAAATTTCCTGTCAAGCTCCTCGAGTAAGTACCGTGCAAATTCACCAGAGCATGTGTAAAAAATTAAATCATTACAAGACCAGTCATTAGTAGACACATGGTCTAACCAGAGGTTGACAACATATTTTCTAATGTAGCCACAGTTGTGGCGATTGAGAAGTTAAATTCACCACAGTATGTCAAAATTGAGGAATTAGATTGCTAAATTGAACATTTAAAATAACACACACATATTGAACAGGTTTATTGAAAACATTTACACTTTGACTACAGTACTAATTTACAACTGCCTCAGACTCAAATGATAAATACTGTCCAAATTGAAATTTTTAGAGAATTAGAAGGCAGAATGCTTCCAATGATATGCAGTAAATATCAAGTTACAAAGAGCACACACCATCACTTGTGAGGATTAGCGACAAAGTTGCCCATCTTGAGCCTAAAGCATCACTCTCACATTATTCATGATTGACTATGATGAGATCAAGGTTCAAATCCTGACTGGTTGTAGTGAGTTTATTTTATCTAAATTGAGTGTACCTTTCTTTAGCCTTACCCTAATAGTGTAAATATACTAATAGCTTGAACAGATAGTGATATGAAGTGTGAAAAACAAAATAAATACATTAAACTAGCAATAGTATAGTAGTTTAAATGTTTACATTAACTTAAATGTGTGTCCTTTTTCTTGAATTAAGTTAGTCTGTTATTCAAGTGCTTTTATTAAAAGTTGGTTCAGAAAATGCATTTAGAATACCCCTAGTATATCTTTTTGTTTTTTTATTAGCTTGTGCCAAAAATCTTTGAGAAGTGCTTACATTTTCCCCGATTTCAACTCTTGTGATATAATGCAGCTTTTTATATTATAATTTTTTTTTATGTTTACACACAGCTTTACTGTCCATTACATTATATTTTTTTAAATATATTTTCAGAAAAAAGAAAGAGACACACAGATGTTGAGGAGCTTGACTCAGCTGTAAAGCTGTTCCAGGGGATACAGGAACGGCAAAACAGCACTAACAAGGTAAGTTATATTAAATTATTAGATGGTGACATTTATATTAAAAGAACATAGTCCAAGGTTTATTTACTTCTTCTAAATTACTATACTTTGTTTCATGTCCCGTTATTTCACCTGTTCTTTAGCACAAATAATTTGCTTGGTTATTCACCTACTTGGAAATAACATGAAAGGGTGTATTTCAAAGAATCTAATATTCATGTTATATAATGACCATTAATTAAATGCTCTGTATTTTTAGGAACTTGCCACTGCGATAAGCAAGTTGGCCTCTGCACAAGAGGGGTTGCAGAGTGTTGCTTCCACCATAGACAAAGCTGTGGCTGCTCAGTTGGAGAGCAACAATTTGCAAGCAGAGGCCAACAGACTACAGTCAGAGGCCAACAGGTTGCAGACAGAGGCTAACCGCAACATTACTGCGTTGTTAACAGAGTTCCTCCTTGATCGGCAAGTTTCTATTTTCATATTGTTTAGGATATAATGCATTGAAAATAAGAATCACATAGTAATTACCAAACATTGTTCTATGTAAAGATGTCAATATATATTTTCAACATTAGTTAAACCCACTTCGGGGGCCGCTTTGTCTAACAGCTACACTCATGTTAGATTGGCCTAGAAGACGGGGAGATCGTGATTGGAGATCATGGCTCGAGCTCGGTCGGGTGCACTGAGGGTGGTTTTCCCTAAATAGTTTTCCACTCTCATTCCGAACAAATGTGGGTGCACTTTCTCTTTATTCAACCTTCCTGATCCCTAATAAATAAGCCTAATTAGTACATAAGCGTATATAACCCGAACGGGTAGTAAGATGCAGTGCTAAAAAGCCATTAGTTAAATAGTAACATTTCATTTTTAATAATGGGCCTATCATCTATGTGATTAAATAATTTTTTAGTTATCATAAGTAAAATAAATGTATATATTGAAGTTTTATTTCAGGTCCCATTGAACATCATTGAACATTATTATGAATAACTGATTAATGTGCTGTATTATTTTATTTTTTTATTAAAATATTTTTCTACTAGATGTCTGTATTTATTTTTTTGATAGATATAACACACAATTCCTTTCTTGTAAACATTTGTTACCCTAATCATATGATAGCTATGTTTTTTGGATGACCAAGTTCACTGCCAACGAGTACACATCTCCTTTTGTTAACTCTAACCTGGGATAACAGGATGATGTGTAACTAATCCACCGGGAACATGAGTTAAGGTCCGTATTATAGTTTTTATATCAAAAAACATTTTGGACAAAATAAATATAACATTATTTAATAAGATATATTTGGTTTAATATGATACACATGGTTATCTCAATATTTCTCAACAGTAAGAGTATAGTGACATTTGAACTAGAATTTCTCTTTTAAAATTATAATGTTTATGTCAAAATTCAACTATACTCATGGTAAATATTAAAAAACTGTTAATATTACCATAGATGGAAAATGTAGTTAAACATTTCTACCAAAATAATATTTTATTTTATTTATCCAAAATGGTGTTTCATTAAAAAAATATTTAAATACTAAGAAACCTCTTCGAACCAAGAAGTGATCCTATAATCAAGGTGACAGGCTGACAAGGAAAGGGCTTCAAAACTGTTTATCTGAACAGATGATCAGAAAAAATATTGGAAACATTTTTGGGACAAACATAATATTGTAATAGTATAAATTGGTTTCACAATGTTTGCATTGTTGTTTATTGTTTTACATAAAATGTGTAAATAAAATTGATAAACAATAAGTTTCATCAGTTATTTGAGTTTTTTAAAGTTTCTATTACCAAAAACAAAGTGATATAACAATAAAAATGAAATTACTTAAAACAAACTATCCTATTCCTGCAAATAAAACTACTTCAGTATTGTAACAATTTCATATGAGGCATGACAACTTCAATGGTTGAAATATCGCTCAACAATAGCAGCCCTCACTCGTCTACCATCATTAGCTACAATGCCACCAACATTTTCATTGGCAAGGGCAATGTTTTGTTCGGCAACGGCTTCATGTTCATCAAAAGGAACTCTGAAATTTAAACACAACATTGATAATAAAATACTGAAATAAAGTATATACATTAACTTTACACCATTTAGTGATATATCAATTGGTCAATATAAACTAAGTACAAGTTGAATATGAGATATACCTGTAGTGGATCATCATGTTATGTAAAATAACACATGTTTCAATGATCTTTCCAGATTGTGCATGTGCATAATGCAATGTACGGTCTCGAAGCAAGCAGCGGAACTTCCCCTTCAGCACTCCAAAAAACCTTTCTATTACATTTCTTGCACTACAATGTGTTTCGGTGTAAAGTGCTTCAGGGGTGCCCCTTACAGTATTTGTGATGGGGTGTGAGAAGCCATGGCTCTGGTGAATACCCAGAATCCCCTGCACAAACAGCAATTTAAAAGTTATCACTCACTGTTTTCTTAAAACATAAAATATATTTTGATATAAATATAATGTAAAATATACTGCAATGTCTAATGCAGTGGTGCCAAACCTTTTTTAGCTAACGCCTCCTATGAACTACCCAGTGACGTAAACAAGATTTCATTTTGGGGGTGAGAGGGGTCCAAGGAAATGTTCCTCCTTTCCCCATCCATCCCACCCATTTCCACCGCAAACACAGTGCAAGTACACATTGAAATTGTGTTAGATTACAGCTCACATAGCTCAAACAAGCATACCATGGTATTGATAGACTACAGATAGAATATTTTCAAGCCATGATACCGTAGAATAATGTAAAAAATATGATTTATTCAAACTAAAACACACAAAGAACATATGTAAAAGTTTTCCCTGGCTATCTCAATGAAACTATCCCCTCTACTTCCCTTATATTTTGAGTTGAGATGTTAATGTCCCATTTACGAATAATAATAATAATAATAATTAATAATGAAAAAATTACAACATAATGTGAAAAAAAGCTTTGCTGTCATTTGTGAACCATTTTAAAACCTCATGAATGTTTCAAGTGTCCTAATATTTGTATTTCTTAGGATATTGATACATCAAAGAGACACATGAAGACAATTTTTATAGAGTTTGGGGGCATATAAAACTTCATAAACCATCATAATATAGAGATCGAAAAGGTTAATTATTATAATACTTTCTCTATGTGAGAAAGTCTACAAAACTATCTAAGACATAATAGATGTTACCAACCATATCCACTATAATAATTAATACATACCAATAAGGAAGAAATCCCCAATTCTTTCCCTGTGTAGTCGTTCCATTTCACCCTTTATGAGACTATCACGCCAAATAAATTGGTCATGAACTGAGCCAGGAAATCTTGCATTGAGATTTAAAGCGCGCAAATCTCTATCACATATCTGTAACAAGTGGGCAAGACTTTATTATAATTTGTGTTTTACAAAATAAAATTTGTTTTTACTAACACTGTACTCGCATAGGTCCTCAGCCCCTGCCTCCCTTCTCCTGTAAGGCTCTAGGTAACTCTTATTATATACTGTTGGAATGCAAGCGACAGGGAGGTTGGGGTCAAAGCCTGAGTTGGGTGCACTGAGGGGGTTATTTTTTTTTTTCCTCTGTGTCTTACTACCCGTTTGGGTTATACACTTTTTAGGGATTATGCTAGTGGGCTAGATATGAGGTAGGTGTAACTTTAAGAAAGTGCACCCGTATTTACATGAAGAGTGGGCAATTCTTTTACAAAAAATCACCCTCAGTGCACCCGACCGGGATCAAACCCACCGAGGCGGGTAGTAAAGAACACTAGGTAAAATATTTAGGGCTAAAAATAAATAGCAATGTGAAAAACATGAGAAATAGTTAGCATCTTTGGTAAATGTTAAATACATTTCAACAAAGGTGACTTACCACCTGAACATTGATAGAATGATAGCCGTGGTGATTGAAGTATTGCTCTTCATGTTCGCATGGAGTTGTGATAGCGATATGCGTACAATCGATCGCCCCAATTACACCTGGGAAACCCAGAACCTCGGAAAATCTGAAATTAAAATAAAATTTGTCAAATATTCTGTGATGTTTTAAACAACTTCTAAAAATGTGTGTTATTAGAAAATATTTGAAGTAAGCCTAGACCTATAGGCCTACTTACAAAAATGTGGTTCTTAAGTAATCTTATGTTTTAGTTGAGTGTTTGATAAATGATAACACATAGTCATTGATTTTATAGTCATTGGCATACATTTATAGATTAATAAAAATGCATAAAGTCTACAAATAAGAAACCAATAGTTATTAGCTAACAATTACTTTCAATATTTATGAAGTTCTTCAATTCGTCAAGGATATTGTCATTGCTGTATGATTTATGATTTTGGGCCTACGATACTACTGGGTGTATTGACCTAGCTGCTGAAATTTATGGCCTTATTTAAACACATAATAAAAAGTTGTGTGTCAGTTTATTTGAATTTATTTATTATATTAAACGGAGTAATAATACATTTTTATGTCTTTTTATTATATGTGGGCACTTTAAATAGGAGTTTGGGCGGGTTATGTCTTATTAAAAGCTAATATAGAATTTAGGCCTATATTTACCCTTGCTGTACCCGTTCTCTTTCCGCTACAGTTGTAGGGAATACTATCCAACGCGCAGCTAACAGGGTTACGACAGCATTGCAGACAGCATGGATACATAAGCCAGTTGATGTTTGACTCAGCGAAATAAAGGCATCTTGTCCCACTCCTCGCTGGTAGCCACCTTCAGCAAAAAATCTTATAGCAGCGAGTACCTGCAAACCAATTAAGATTTCATAATAATAAAAATAATGTAGGCCTACTTTAGTAAAGACATTTAACATGCTCAAATTTTACAATGTATGATTAATATTTATTTACCTGGATATGAACTGGTATTCCTGATGTTCGGGTCTTTTGGAGCCTGCCTCTCAATATACCACACAGATCTTGAGCCATAACGCGACTTATTCTAAAGAGACTTTGGAAAGCTCTTTCAGGGATTTCAAAAGGGTTACTGATGTCACGAAGCATTCGCCTACGCACTCGCATTCGTTGCCTATCTACTCTTCTTCTTAATACAATTAATTCAAGGTGAGCTAGAGCTTCCATTTAAAATGTTTTACAACTAGGCCAAACGTGAAAAATAATCTAACCTAAAAGAGTTTAATAAAACACCCTGTTTATCTCAATGTTTAAACCTAACCTAACATTTACAAACAATAAATATAGCAGAAACAAAGTATTTCAATAGCAACTATACTAAAACACGAATAAAAATAACACTTTCAATTTACTAAACGCTAGAAAAACCTTAAATAAACACTACTAAAGCAAATTGTAAAAAATGTATTTAAATCAACGAACGTTAATGAAAAACTTTGAACAAATAACTAAAACCAGGTAAAACTATGATACTAATAACAAAAAACATCACTTTAAAGCTAATTAACACACTAATAGACTAAATGGGAAGTCATAAGAAACTCTGAGAAAATAATATTTAGCGCCAATTATACAGATCGGAACGTTAACAGAGGGTTAGACCCGTCGCTTAACTTCTCAACATTCATCGGTCCCGTTCCGTTGTTGGTTTCGTCCACCGAGCGTACACAATCACACTTGTTGGGAACTACACGCAATCGTTTCAACCGATGTTGGAAACCATTCCGATGTACGTACGCAATAGCCCTGCAGGAATACTATGTGGCGCAGAGTTATCTGTCCCTGCAGCTACATCCTCACACCTTGGTTCGTATTGGTGAGGCTATGCACACCAGGAATACTATGTGGCGCAGAGTTATCTGTCCCTGCAACTACATCCTCACACCTTGGTTCGTATTGGTGAGGCTATACACACCAGGAATACTATGTGGCGCAGAGTTATCTGTCCCTGCAGCTACATCCTCACACCTTGGTTCGTATTGGTGAGGCTATGCACACCAGGAATACTATGTGGCGCAGAGTTATCTGTCCCTGCAACTACATCCTCACACCTTGGTTCGTATTGGTGAGGCTATACACACCAGGAATACTATGTGGCGCAGAGTTATCTGTCCCTGCAACTACATCCTCACACCTTGGTTCGTATTGGTGAGGCTATACACACCAGGAATACTATGTGGCGCAGAGTTATCTGTCCCTGCAACTACATCCTCACACCTTGGTTCGTATTGGTGAGGCTATACACACCAGGAATACTATGTGGCGCAGAGTTATCTGTCCCTGCAACTACATCCTCACACCTTGGTTCGTATTGGTGAGGCTATACACACCAGGAATACTATGTGGCGCAGAGTTATCTGTCCCTGCAACTACATCCTCACACCTTGGTTCGTATTGGTGAGGCTATACACACCAGGAATACTATGTGGCGCAGAGTTATCTGTCCCTGCAACTACATCCTCACACCTTGGTTCGTATTGGTGAGGCTATACACACCAGGAATACTATGTGGCGCAGAGTTATCTGTCCCTGCAACTACATCCTCACACCTTGGTTCGTATTGGTGAGGCTATACACACCAGGAATACTATGTGGCGCAGAGTTATCTGTCCCTGCAACTACATCCTCTCACCTTGGTTCGTATTGGTGAGGCTATACACACCAGGAATACTATGTGGCGCAGAGTTATCTGTCCCTGCAACTACACCCTCACACCTTGGTTCGTATTGGTGAGGCTATACACACCAGGAATACTATGTGGCGCAGAGTTATCTGTCCCTGCAACTACATCCTCACACCTTGGTTCGTATTGGTGAGGCTATACACACCAGGAATACTATGTGGCGCAGAGTTATCTGTCCCTGCAACTACATCCTCACACCTTGGTTCGTATTGGTGAGGCTATACACACCAGGAATACTATGTGGCGCAGAGTTATCTGTCCCTGCAACTAGCTACATCCTCACACCTTGGTTCGTATTGGTGAGGCTATACACACCAGGAATACTATGTGGCGCAGAGTTATCTGTCCCTGCAACTAGCTACATCCTCACACCTTGGTTCGTATTGGTGAGGCTATACACACTAGGAATACTATGTGGCGCAGAGTTATCTGTCCCTGCAGATACATCCTCACACCTTGGCATAGTCATAAGTGCGTCTGCTCACAAAACTAAGAATCCCGGATTCAATTCCCGGCAAGGCCAACAAATTATATATTTGGTGTAATTGGGACTTCTTATTTTTTGTATATGTTCTATAGTTTGTAAGTCCTGTGCTAATATGATCAATCGATTTAGTAAGTTCACGTGAAATACCCCAAATTAAATGAATAAAAATAACGATAATTTCACATAAAATGTTCTTTAGCATAGCTTCATCTATACTTATGAGAGTAAAAGTCGCCCATCTCGTTTGTTCCTACCACTCTTACTACCAGAGTGTGGTCTAAAGACTAAAGCAATGATTCTTAGCCTTTCCAGGTTCTCATAATCCTTATGGAGGCGATTAGAATCTTGTGGCACCACTGTTAGAATTTTCATGTTTTAGCTTTAACTTTTATTTATTCAAAGTGGAATACACCAGATTAACATAATATTAAACAATTAACATTGTTTTAATTTTTTTAGATTATTTAAATAAAATAATCCCTTATTAATTTTATTGAAATATACAAATGACAAAAAACTATAAAATACGTAAACATATTTATAGAGTAATAGTTTTGGACAGCAATAAACTGGAACACTAATAACAACAACGTGAGATCACTAAAAATTAATAATATACCACTATAAATGAGTAACAGTCATCAGAAGGGAAACAGTATTAATGTGAGTTGCGATTGATGTTTAAGGCACCAAAGTTCGATATCTTGCCTAATGTGTGACAACGTAATAAGCATATCATCCGCAAGACTTATGCAGTAGATTTCTTGCTTTGTATTTTATTGTTGCCATAGCTAAGAAGGCTTGCTCACACATATAGCAAGTTTAGAAGGGGAAAAGTATGTCTGTTGCTTTTCTCATTAGGTTAAGGCACTCTTCCACCAGTCCAAGTTAAAAAAATCAAACAGTCAACGATGGCTCACTCTTGATGTCAAATTGAACTTTTAGGGCGGAGGTGTTTCACGTCGGATGCCGCGGCACGTGCAATTCAGAGAAACACTATAAGACAACTTTATTCAATTTATTTATTTATATTATTTTGTACTAAAAATTTTTTCTTCATATCTTTTAAATATTTCTTAATATTTTTATCCTCTCAAAATTTCGCGACACCCCTGACCAATCTCACGGCACACAAGTTGAGAATCCCTGGTCTAGACTGAGTATTATCTATCCGTCCAGAGTGTACTTTTTGAGCCTACGCCAAGCCCCGTGGCGTGACATTCTGCATGTGACAACCTGAACATCAGCGCCGCCATGCGAGGATGGGATGTGACGAATGTTGGACATGTTATTACTTTCAAGATCTATTTCCTCTATGCACACACCCCGCTCCGTTTGGTGTATAATCTCTATGGCGCGTGACATGTCCACCTGTCATCCTCGTGAGACTAGGAGATTCGTCTTAAGGTGGGGATACAGGGAACGTGAGAAAAGGGCAGTTATTCTTACAGTTTTTATAACAAATATATTTTGGTAAAAATTAAATCAAATATTGCTTCTATACAAACATAGTTTAATTTTCTTCATGTGGTGACCTCAACAGTTGTTGAATATCTTTTAAGGGTCTCCTGGAATTTAATGAAAATGTTTTCTCTTCGTTTATAAAGGTTTTTAGATAATGCCACTATGCTCTTGACAGATAGTCAATTATTGTTAATTTCACTTTGTGAAGAAAATGAAATCTATGTTCGTATAGAAGCGATATTTGATTTATTTCGACAAAGGAAAAGTTTTGTTAGAAAAACTGCATAAACACTTACCTTTTCTCGCGTTACCTACATCCACACCTTAACATAGTGACTTGAGTAAGTTGAGAGTGGGGAGGTGTCAAGTAAAGTACAGATTTAAAATACACGTAACATTTTCTGGTAAAATGTATAGATTATTGAATCACAAAGGAAGGGGATGTATTTGTAAAGAATTCGGTAGCTAAAATTTGTGGGGGTGCTGCTCCAGAAAATTTTTAGCCTTTGTTTTAAAATTGTGTAAAAGGAAAAAATCATGTATAAAAAGAAAATTTATTCAGGAACTTGATAAAATCTTAACAAAAAAAAAAACTTTTTTAACTTACTTTAACTTACTTTAACTTAAACTGTTACAGTTCAAGTTTGATCTATTCATTTAAAAATGAAATCCATTCTTCTTGTTTTAATTTGTGCAAAAAGTTCAATAATTTTCTCTCTGATCTCTGGATGACAACTGAGGAAATTTTTCTCTATTGAAAGTACTATAAGCGCATTTAGTCTTTCTGTCAAATAAAAGAACCGGAAAAAAAATCAAATAGAATTGCTGGAAGCAAAATAATAATCTAATTATACACTCTTCTACACTTTATCACATTCAAGAATATGGTACACGGTTTTTGAGCACAACACACGTTGAGTAAAAAATACTTCCTTCTACCATCATGCCAGAGCCGGCACTGCGAAAGCAACAGTGCTCTCTCTACCTGGAAGTACCGACTTCCTCTCCACCCCCTCTTATGTGTGCATGCGCACAACAGTTAAACACCACGTCTCTTGCACTGTGAAGCGCACAGTTCTATACAAATATCTTTGTATCTTTTCATAAACTGGAGGATGGCTACTGAAGTACTGACATTAAGCTTAACGAATACATATATTGTACTACAAAAATGAAGAAAGAATTAAAAAAGTACAGTACTCATTATATTAAATGTTATCGATAATATCAAGTGGAAATAGGGGGTGCTGCAGTTCCACAGTGCCTATTCTCGAGCCGCCACTGGGCTTCGGTTGTGATACGGAACATTAGCACATCTTATCTACAGCATATCCAATATAGATGACACATTCAACCACCAAGTGCTATAGTCAATACGTGAATATGAGAATAGAACTGATATCTTTGTTATTGGTTTATTGCAGACATCTCAAATTCGTTTGATCTTAGGGGTCTCAGTGAAAATTTAAAACATTGAGGAGACTGCATTACAGAAAATTCAATATTGTACCATCTTAAGAAAATAAACTCAGTTTTTAAATCATAGCTATTATAAAAATAAAATAAAGTTAATTTAACATTTTAATATTGGCTTTTATTTTATTTTTTCACAAAATTTTGAAAATTTATTTAAGCAAAGGTATGGTTGTTAGGCTTAAAATATTGTGTTGAAGCTTAGCTAATTGATGTCCGACACCTTATCTCAGTTGATAGCGTGTCTGTATACTCTGACAAGGGTCCCTGGTCCGATTTCTGGCATGGCTGAAAAATGTATCATTGATTAAATTTTGGTTTTGCCTTTTCACAGTGATGAATTGACGGCCGGGGTCCGGATTTAAGTTAGTTTATAAGTCGTGTGGGGATATAAGCAGTCGGTTAAGAAGGTGCACGTTAAATACCTCAAATAAATGTAAATTAACATCGTTGATGGAATATTTATCTCCGTAAGCCGTGAACGCTCGTGTGTATGTTCCTTTTCATCAAATAAAACACCTGTTCATACACATAGGTGATGCCAAACATTGCACATATTTGTTGCGCAAATTTTATCATTTTTGCGAATCAATTTTGGTGAGTAAAGAGTAAATATTCTGTTTGCCAGTCCTACTTGTTAGATTTACACAAATAATTGTTAGTTTCCAAGTGCTATATAAAATTGCGTATTTCTACAACGTTTATAAAAGATCAATCAGTCCACATTGTGTGTTGGTTCAAAAGGTCCACGGGCTGCACAAAACCACGAATCAGGCTGCAAGTTTGACATTCTTGCTTTATTGTAACTTATTTGATAACTGTTTGGTATTAATCTATTTAAAATAGATTAAATTGAAATGTAAACTTTAAAACTTAGGAGGTTTTGATTGTATTTCTTCCATTTAAATATTTGGAAGATGCTTCGAAAACTTAAAGGACATTTTTGTAGAAAGATATTCTAAAATAGAAAATTTTCCATCCTAGAGTAGTGACAGTATACACATTCGCACTTTAAAAATCATTAACAATCAGGACATTATCAATGAGAATATCAGAGATTGAATTTGCTACCATTAGGGATTTGGAGGGAATATTTATCAGTGAGCTCTAACTCTTGCAAGCTCGCCTTAAACACAGTGTTGACTTTTAGGAATAGTTTTATAGTCATATTGAGCACACCTCAAGAGTCGTGCTACACTAAATATGAGACTACACTTGCCTAAACTCGAATGGAATGGGCCTGTTTCACATATGAAACTGGCCCATCTATTCTGGTCTAGGTAGGTGTCTTCTTGTATTTAGTGTAGCACCACACTTGAGGCATATCCAGTCTATGAAACTGGCTCTGAGTTATATAATGGATTAAATAGCCAAGCTATTAATTATATTTATTAATTACGGATAGAGCCTCATTTAAATATAATCTTTAAATTGGACGTGGAAATAGAAAGCGGGACCCTTGACTTAGTACGCCAATGCTCTGAGCACTGAGTTATCCAGGAGTCGTCCCGTGCCCAGGGTCATTCTTCACTCAGATTTTAATGCAGAGCTCATGATGGATGTATGGAAATCGTCAGCTACAATCCACATGAGTGATCAATTAAGATCACGAGCTGTCAGATAGCTCAGTCACGGCCACCTTCGACTAGATCTATGCCGACAACTGTACGAATTCGCCAATCTATTACTTTTGCTAATCACGGCTATAGCCGCATCTAGATATATTATTTAAATGTTATTATAGCTTTATTAGTAGACCTACACTTTATAAAAACTGTTAACAAACAAATTTAATCGGTGGGGTGAAGAGGAAAGTTTAGAGAAAGTGCATCTACATTATCTTGGGGAGGGTTTGAAAAAACCACACCCAGCTCTAGCAACCTCATTAATTTAATAATTGGACAAATTCGCATATACATAATAAATATATTACTCGGCACCACCTGAAATATAACCCGACTTTGTGTGTGTTACTTAATATTTAAAAATAGATAGTAGCATAGTTGTTGCGGTAACCTTTTGACGCCTAGCGATGCCTAGTAAAACCATAAGGGAAAGAAAGGCCTCTAATGATTACGTTCAGCACAAGGGAAAGGTTGAATGTGGAGGGTGAGAGGATATGACTCCGCAATAACGTATCCACGATAGCGTGGTGACGAGATAAGAAAAAGTACCTTCAATGTTCCTGGCCGAGATTCAAACCCCAACCTCAACGTCACCATCTATAGATACAGTTTATTGCGTACCCTACGTCATAGACTACGTAACCATTGTTGCGGGTCAAAAGAAAGGGCAATAGTTTCCCTCACACTTCAGCCCACAGCCACTTTCCTCCCCTCCTCCCCCTTATCCTCAACACCATGTCTTACTACGCGTTCTTCCTACAGTAGGGTCTTTATATATTTAATTACTCTAATAGGGTAAGTATCAAAACTATAGAATCTATAGAATATTTACCCGCATTTGCGTGGGTTGAGACTAAGGTACCATCCAGGAAAAAACACCTAAGTACATCTGGCCGGGATTCAAACCCTGACATCCACGTCACCGCCAAGTCAGATGAGATGAGCTAGTCATCAAGTCCGGGTATAAAATACCTTCTTTCTATCTCGAGACTGTAGGATGTCATTGTTATGTGCTCATATAATATATCATGTGTGTATGCGTGTGTGCTCCATATCCTTCTGTCCCTAAGAGTCGCGGGGAATGATAGAGATTGTGATCGAGTGAAAAGGAAGGGCCCGCCTTGTCTTGACATCCCACTGTCATTGCAACACCCCCAACCTTTCTATGTCGTCTCCCAGAGTTACTTCGGGAGTTGGTTACATCTTGACGGGCGCTTGGTCTCGGTCCAGTGAGTCCTTAAAAATATATTTTTACAGGTGAGATAAACAATCTCCCCTTAAGGTGGAACGAAAGGGGACGGGAGTTAAGGACACTGCTTTTGCAATTTATGTAGACACTTTTTTTTGTCAAAATAAATAAAAGATGTACCCAGTATAAATATAGAGTTTAGTTTTTTTCACATGTTGACCTCAAAATTTGATGAATATCTGTCATGAGCATAGCGGAATTAGATGACAAACTTTTTAAATGAAGATAAAAAGTTTACACTAAACTACAGGACACCCTTGTCAGATATTCAAGAACTTTCGCTAACATTATGTGAAGAAAATTAAACTCTATGTTGTAATGTAATTGATTTGCCCCTGAAAAGTATGTGAAAGCATTGACAATAATATCGTCCTAATTTTATAAACGTATTTAATTTTATTTAAATTATGTAGTATATTAAATGGCGCTTAAAGCACTTCTTCTTCTAAGAAGGCAAAAGCCACTGATCAGTGCTGTCACGCACGTGACATTAGTCAAGTCAGGTTGACAATATATATATTTCAAATGATAACTTCCTCTTCTCGAAGGTTCGAATAGAGATTTTTAAATGTAACTTGAGTCAGTTTCCGGCTCTCGAAGCTTCTAGTGAAACAGAGATGTTTTTGTCTTGTATTTTGTTTTTCTAAACTAAACCTTCTCGAAGCTTCCATGAGCAAGGGATATATACAAAGGATGGTGCAAGGTAAGGGCAGTTGGTGTCCAGAACTGACAGAACTCACTTGGGCACTTGGCGTCCAGCAACACCTGTCCGCGCTCATACAATAGGCCGCGTATATATTTCAACGACATGATCTATTTTCTCATTAAATAAACAGAGATTCAGAAATAAAAAACATGTCAACAAAATAAGTGTTTATTAATTATAATTCTTTAATTGGCGCTCGATCACGGGGCTATAAATACCAATTAACTCACATCAAAAAACCGGACCGATTTAATTAGTGCTCGACCACGGGGCAATTACCAGCTAATTAAACGGAGTAACTTCAATCGACGCTCAACGTGTCGAACCAGAACACTTCAATTGGCGTCCATCGCGGTGCAGTAATATTCCAGAACATCATAATTGGCGCACAACGTAGGGACCCGTATTCAAGAACGTTTCAATTGGCGCCCAACGTGGAGCAGTAATATTCCAGAACATCATAATTGGCGCACAACGTAGGGATCCGTATTCAAGAACGTTTCAATGTATCTACTAGAACAATATTTTATTTATTTGCACCAAAATAAGTTTTTCTATAAAAACTGCAAAAACAATGGTCTCTACTCGCATCCCCTTCCGCCCCACCTTGACTCCCTCCACTGGTTAGACCTGTCAAGGGCATTTGGGTTCAAAAGTTATCTACTGAAACATTTACTCATATGGTTTCTACTTAATAGTCATTACATAGACACAGTTTGTAAGAACTAGCACCATTCACAATTAATTACGAACAATTGCACATATTTATTAAGTTACACTCAATTATAAAAAAAATTCTCTTGATGGCGTTTTTTAAACTACGCTACACTCCACCATAGTTATCTCGTGCTTCGTGAGGCGCAATTTTAGAATATTCTTTAATTGTTTTTCACACTATAAAATAGCATCAATAATTAGTATTATCAATGTTTTCCTATTTAAATAAATTACATTTTCCAAAAGTGCAGCCATAACATGTGATGTTTTCCGTTTGCTTTATGCATTTATACTTGTAAGTTATTGTAACTGTCTTTATTGAATGTTCATATTATTAGTGTGAAATTGTCTATTAGGGCTCCAGAATGTATTTTTTCTTTCACACGGGCTCCTTTTGTCTAAGAAGTTTGGTAAGAATTGCTCTATAATCTAAACAAATATTATTTAAACGTAATGCATAACTTATGAGATATTTTAAATCAACTTTTTTTTTACTCCACCCGTACTATCTCTACACTCGGTATGCGAGTAAATTAAACGAACTAAATTACCGGATTCTAGACCAGTGGCTTTAAATCTTTTTATGCACTCGTGCGTGCCCCACAACATGAATCCAACCAACCAATAAAAGTTTTATTTTTATTTTTAATGTTTGAGGTATTTAACGTGCACTTTCTGAACCGACTGATTAAATCAGCAACGAGAATGTCTATGAGTGGGAGCGAAAGGGCCTACTAATTTTGACGGGAAAGGTATTTTCACAAACCTTACAGGGTTCTTTTACACGCCACAATCGACATGGGACCGACAGCTTTACTTCCCCTCCGAAGGAAGCCGTATTTCGAATTTGTATCATTCTAGAAACATCCGTTGACATTGGCTAAGTTTGAACCCACAAACTGAGGCGAGCATTCTACCCCAAGTCCAATAAGGTCGAAGAAATGTTTAGAGAAAAAAAATACCTCCATATATTATTTTGGGTAGAAAAATAAAATTAAAAAATTATGTGTTTATTTCAACTTGAATATTAAATTATGTTAAATTAGTTGAAAAATCACACTTTAACATAGGAACCAAACCCGGGAGCATTGACTTGCTATTTAAAATAATTAAATTACACATCCATAACAACTTCGATTTCCAACTTGTGTGTATTTTATATACATTCATTCTTAAAAAAAATCGGCTACCTTATTACATGCTACTGGTTAATTTTTATTAAAAAAACGCCAAAAATATAAACTGATTCACATTTATTAGTTTCCTGGACATGATTTTGTTTTTAAAAAGTGTCCTGATGTATTGTCAGCCGAGCTAGCTCACATGTGCACGGAGGAGGGGGTGGATAAAACCTGTGTATGGTCTTTTGTTTCCAGCTTTCTATTTATAAATCGCAAAGGTAACGAAACTAATTTATTCTGCTCTCGACCATACAAGAGGTGAATATTTCCTCCTACTTCCCTCGGACCCCCCCCCCCTCCCCCCATTCGTCCACGGAGCCAGCCTGACGGATGGCTTGTTTGGACGCGAGGCGTCTAAACATTGTTCGACGCGACGCTCTGTCTTTTCTCTTCGCACACCTCTAGTCTCTAACCTTACACCTGCAGGCCACACCCATCTCTCAACCGACAACTTAATAGTGACATGGGGATTGGGGAAGCCGTTTCCACGCCTGACTTTTCTATCCTTAGTGGCTGCATCGAAACGAGCATTGGCATTCTATTCATCCTGTCCCTTTAAATTAGATAATTCAACACGCTGATAGCACCTTACGGCTCAAACACAGTGGAGGAGGTAACTTGTGATGGTTCACTTTGAGTCTCACCCAAAATGATATACTAGTGACTGCACGGGTATAATCTGTATTTCGATCTTCGTACTAAGAACCTTTTAGAGGCTACACAAAATAAATGTAGAATAGTTACATTAATTGACAAAAGTTCACTATAAATACCTTACAGAGGTCGAAGAAAGCTGCTTTAAGAAACAGCTTAACCTATAAACACTATCACTTTTATACAATATATATTTTCATAGGCAATATTGTGATCCTCCACAAATAGCTATTCCCTTTCGTTTTAATTTGTCGTTCAAAGATAAGTCATTAGGTGTCCTGGTGGTCTGGGGGTTAGGCGTCGGACTTCTGTGCTGGGGTCCGGGGTTCAATCACAGATTTATCTGATTATCAAACCCTTCCTTCACCTCTGACATGACGTGTATTAATCACAACTTGTGAATGCGTGGAGTGCCAGGCCTCCACCGTGGTTCGGATTCCACGTTAAACTGTAGGTCCTCCATTTAATCTCACAATCACCCTACCATTACACATTTGTGTAAGTGCGTATAACCCGAACGGGTAGTAAGATGCGGTGCTAATAATAATATTAATAATAATAATAATAATGATGATAACAAAGATAGGTCAGTTTGTAACTTGCGTATTTTTTTAGTCTTGTGCAAGTTGAGGTGAGGTGATCATGCGGCACGTATGGGTGACGAGGGGCGTGTACACAACTTTAGTTAGGAAGCCTGAAGATACAGGATCCCTTGGTAGGCCGAAACGTTGATGGGAAGTTAATGTGAAAATGGACTTGAAAGAAGTTGGCTTCAGGTTGGGGATTGGATGGAGGTTTATCACTTGAGTAGCAAGCTTACGTTCTGGTGGCCATTAGCTTTCGAGCTCCTTAAGGCCAAAGCTAGTTTAGTTTAGTATGTTAGAAAGTAAAACATAATAGCGTAAATCATTTTACTCACAATAATAATTTTTTTAAAAAACGTGCTATGTGTATAACTCTTTGTTAGGGAGTTAACTCAGAGATAAAGAAGATAAACTTTTCTCCATTTGGCCTGCATCTTCCTCGGCGTTGATATTCAGTGTAACTATTCTTAATAAAGACAAGCGTAGACATAAAGATGGGGTGAAAAACATGGATTATTGTTGATTATTAACCTTGGAGATCAGAGCATGGTCTGGCGTTCGAATATGATAGTAATGAGCCAGGGCTACTATCTGTTTGGAAAGAAAAAAAAATCTGTATTTTGTTGAAAGGAACATATAGAAATGACTTAGGCCTAAGTATCTCCTTTTTCAAATAAAGGTGTAAAACGTTTAAATGAGAAAATGGCATTTAATTTAAACATGTATAGTTTAAAATGATGATTTATATGCACGAAGGAGAAGTTTATAAAATATTTTCAATAACTTATCTAATTAAATTATCCCCTCTTTCATCCATACGTTCCTGTATTAAAATAATACAAATTATATTAATTTTATTCATTTAAATTCTTAACAGCCGTCTGTCTAAGTCACAGGGCTAAATCAGCACAATCCTCATTAGTGCCCACGCGGACTAAAAGCCCATCTAGTCTGGTTTGCCGGTAATGGTGAGGTCGGTATTTCAATACACGATGGATGTAACTGAGAGGGGTTTTTCATAAATACTTTCCTCTTCTTCCTCCACTCAAATTCAGATACTTTTACTCTAAAGTTTACTTTACTCTCCTTATCCCTTTTGATTAGCTATAATGCGTGTATCCCTGACGGATAGTATGATGGAGGGGAGGGGAGAGAAATATCAGCACACGCCCTTAGAAAGCAAATACAAGAGGATATCAGCATCAAAACAAAGTCATAGACTTAAAATAATCTATCCTGCCCGACCCCTCAGAAATGGTGAAAAATATGTCTAGAATGTTGGTTTCCCCCCTCATATAATACACCTATTTAATTACAAAAAGACACAACTCCAGATTTTGGTCCAGAGGGCTGTAATCTCTCTCACAAGTGTAGTAGATCCAATTAAGGCGGGGCCTAGTTTGGTTTCCACACAGTCGAGTGATTCAGGGAGTATCTATAAAGCATCGTATTAAAGTCTACTTCTGTATAATCCCACATCCTCCCCCTCTTTGATCTCATTGGTACGTTATATTCGTCAAAAATAATAACATCCCTCTAAGCTTTCGGTTATGTTTTTAATAACAATTTCCAAGCCACTGTACATTTTTTTTTTGTATGTGAAATATTACAATATGGTATTTTATTTTAAACAAGTGCATGGGTGAAAAGTTGAGGGGATTAAAATAGAAAAATATTTAACCCCACTTTGTGCACCATCCCCGAACCACCCTTATTTTCACCCCCTCGCGTTGAGGACATAATGGTGCTGTCACGTGTTTCAAGAGCAGACCTCCCCCATCCTTCCTATTTCAAAATCCACCCTTTTGGTGCAACCTTTGAACCTAGGGGGGGGGGACGCCTTTCAAGCAACAGGCGGGCTATTCGCTGGCAAATTTCCACCCTCTCCTCCCCTTCTTTAATACCCCTCTGCTCCCAACATCAGCTAGCCCTTTTTAAACAGAAAACAAATTTGCATATGAAGGACATCAACGAGTACACATACTCTTTTGAATGAGACGATAAATTCAAAATGGAGCTTTTTTCTTTTCACTTGAACTTTAAAAAAAAGTAGTTTTAATTATTTTATGTCAGGCGACACAAACCATTCGTACGTAGAATTAGATATGGCTGACAATCAAAAACATTTAATATTTGTGGGTATTGACACCCCCTTTGCCACCTTCCTTTTTCATTTCTTCTCTATGAAAATTCTTTGTTTTGAATCCCGGTGGGGTCACCATGGTGCGGTAGTAGGTGGGGCGTGAGTGAGATTCGGAGTTCACTTGAAGCGTGATCCAGATGGTCACCCACACTAGTGGCCGAGTGGTCTAGGGAGGCTAGATTTTCTACACTCTTGACCATCGTTGACGGAGAGGTTTGCATCCCAAATTCATCTGTGTGTAGTGATGTAGTTTTTTCCTAAGAGGTTTCCTATACTCTCTTCCCGCAAATACAGGTACATTTACTCTATATTTAAATCTTACTTATTCCTATTTTATGTAAATGTGGGTACAGCCTTGAGGGATAGTAGGCGTTAAACACATAAGATAGCTGTCCATGTCTATTCTTAACAATTATAATACAAATAAATTCTTATATAAAATTGTCTTAGTGTTGTTTTTCTTGTTCTGCAGTGGCTAGGAGGGCTATCTATTGATCTGTTAAGAAACCTCTAGCCCTCTCAAATGAATTCGTGTTCTAATCACGTTGGAGTATTTTGAGTGAAGGGTATGAGGCAGCACACGATTTCCTTAGAAGTCTTCAAAAACTATGTATATTAAGGTTGCCGCATACAGGAGAGCTGATACCTGTTACTGACTTTATTTAAGAAGTGGTTCACACCAAAATAAAAGCGAAAGGTATCATCGTGTTCATATACAGTAAAATCTGGATAATTTGACATTGGTTAGTTCGAACTCACCATGATTCCCTATAAAACTTATATTTTAATTAAATTTTTTTTTTGTATTTAATTAGAATTTTAGAAGTAAATATTTGGATAGCTTAAAGTCTATCCATTGTTAATTTTTTTCGAGTTTGTATTCATTTCATACCTAGATTAACGATCTTTATTCAATAACCCTAATATGTCAATAATGTCATATAAAGTGAGAGTTATTGACGCAAAGTAAAAGATAGATAGCACCAGAGGCGAGCGGGTTCCCTAAACTAGATTATGTGCTGACTTGGCCTTCCTTACTTCTGTGTGACAGTGTAATCACGTGATGCTTTGACTGATTTTAAGTTTTATCTTTTCTTATTTTAAAATTTCCAAGTCAGTATGTTTTATTATTAAATTTTTTTTTTTTTCAAGTATACATTATGTTTTTGCACCGGCTGCCTGGACACTCATCAAAACGGTTAATTAGAATTTTTGATATTTCGTGTTCTTTTTAGATACATCTTGGACTTTGAATTAAAAAAGTTTTACTAAAGTATTTAAAACCATACATTTTAAGTGTAATAATTTATTATTATTATTTAAAGCTAATTTTATCTTATTTTCAAAGCCTTTTCATCCAAAATAAAAGTAAATGGCAAGAAGCATATATCCATCCTTTCTCAACAAAAACAAAAACAAACAACAACAAATGTATTTAAAAGGTCGTAATAAAACATTGTAAGATAACTAGGCGTATTCTAGTGGTTTTGAAGATTCAGAACTGTCATTAACATACTAAATAGCAAAGTGTGAGGTTATTTACCTTCAAGTAAACGGTGTCCTCAACACTGGTCTCTAGTTCTTGCATAATCAACCATTTTTTCGAGATATCATTTTGTCCCCCTTGCAAACTATGCGGTACACTAACCCAGAACCCCACACACTTAATCCCTCCCCAATAGGGCCTACAGCAACAGTGTACCTCACCCTTCAAGAATTGTCCCTCCAGGAGTGTATCTTTTGTCCTTAACGAACAAAAGAACTCGTCCTCCTCTTTAGCCACTGTTCACATGCACGACAATACAGCTTACCCCCTAGCAAAGAACGGACTAGGTTAGCTGCCATTCATTGGAATTATTGGGTCAGATTTATGTACACGCTGGTTATCGCTATGGTTATCCGTGGAGGATATACACTCGAGAGGAAACATGCACCTTATAGACTTGAAGCTGGACTTAATAGAAAATTGTAAAGGAACGCTTTTATTCTTTACTTGATACAAATATATACAGGAGTTATTTTATTTTTAATATTAAGTTTAGAATAATAGCTATTTGTTATAATTCACAGCTTAATTTAAGAACAAGGGAATAAGAAAGTAATTTAGAGAAATTAAACCCAAACAAATGGGGAGATAGGATGGGACAGCAACCATAAGTTGTCAATCTAAATATATATCATCATTTATAAACCGTCCCAGGTGCATCCAATCGGCATATTGATATTAGCGTCCTCCTCACTGACATTCCAGTCTATTGCGAGACATAGTCGACACCCTTTACTACCCGTAGAGGCTATCCATGATAAGGAAACCTTCCAGAAAGCTTTTTGTAAGAAAATCGAGCTATACACTAATGTCGCGAGAAAGTAAAAGGGATATTTTAAAAGGAAATACACTCGTATTTGATGGAAGGAAGAGAGAGAGCTTTAAGCTATTTATAAAATTTTAGAAAACATTTATGTCAAATATCTCAGTATACCCGCATGGAATTCAAACACCTGACCTCCCTGGCGTGGAAAACCGAACACAACTTCTACCTCCCACACTATCCTGGCCAGACTTGAAAAATGGGGGACTTATAGGCGCATTATTGCCTATTGCCACTTCACATTGGTTCACGAGTTTCCTCTCCTATGTTTTATCCTCCGAAGTGTGCTCTTTCAGGGACTGTCTGCTAATAAATAGGGGAGGGAGGATGCTTTCCATACACGCACACGCATGCATGGGACAATTGTTGTTGCCACGTGAGAACTCGGCCACAAGTTGCCTACCAGTTTGGGGTAGCTTCTGTGTTTTCCTCACTTGGGGTCAGATCTGTTCCTTATCGAACTATGACTATACCACTGATGGCTCGGACAAACTGATGTTGCGTGGGCGATAATGCTTTGGACGAATCTTTCTCAAAATGTATTAACATTGAGTGTGTCTAAGTTTGTTTCATCATACATTTTCAATCCAAAATAGCGAGCACAAATCAATACAACAACATTTACTTTGATACAGATACAACCGTTCCTACTGTACATAATTCAATTAAATTTAAATGTGTGGAATGCTAGGCCTCCGCCATGGTTCGGATTCCACGCTAAACTGTAGGTCTTCCATTTCAAATCACAATCACCCTGCCATTACACATTAGCGTAAGTGCATATAACCCGAATGAGTAGTAAGACGCGGTGCTAATAATAATAATTATTAATAATGATAATGAAATTTATGATTATGTGAAAAATGACATCTGGCCACTGGAATCAACGGCTAAGCATTTGCTTTGGCACGCCATTGTCTACCATTGAAGGTGACCTGGTGGTCTAGGGGTAAGGTGTCGGACTTCTGTGCTGGCGGCCGGGGTTCAATCCTCGGTCCCGGCACAGATTTATCGGAATGCCAAACCCTTCCTTCACCTCTGACAAGACATCTTGTGAATGTGGGGAATGCCAGGCCTCCACCGTGGTTCGGATTCCACGTTAAACTGTAGATCCTCCATTTCATCTCACAATCACCCTACCATTGCACATTAGCGTAAGTGCGTATAACCCGAACGGGTAGTAAGACGCGTTGCTAATAACAACAACAACAACAACAACATTGAACTAGTCAGGAATCGTTCCGTGCTCAGAACCATTCTTCGCGTAAACTTAATTTATGTTTTATATTATTAACACCGACCAATATCCACACCGATATACACGCAAGGAAAAAAAAACCTTCAATCTCGTTTAGTCTTATTTGCCGGTGATGGTCAGATCATGGCACTAATTCCAGCCTGGTGTACTGAGGTGTGGTTCATAGATGGTTGGTTTGCCACTCTCTTATCGTGCCTTATAGGGACACATACTCTAGAATCCTGTGTTTCTAATCCTAGCCTCGTTAATGTAAATATGTGGTTAGCCTGGACGGGTAGTAAAACGTGCTGAATAAAAAAAAATTGATGACTAACATTTGTCTCGCTAAACATAGATTAAAGTTTAAAAAAATAAATTATGTACTCAAATGAATGGTTATCACGTTGTTGAAATTATGAAGAAAGTCATTTTAATAAATTGTTACACACGCCAACACAGACATTCGTAATGAGACAATCTTATTAGTCACTCAAAATTACTACACACTGCTCTATAATAATTAGCAGTTGGCATACTTAAAAGTTAATCTAGTCGTGAGAGATAAGATTTAAACTCCATTTCCCAGCCCCACCCTTCCTTCATCAACATTCATTTACTTTTTTTTTTATTTTTTTCAAGTTTTAAATGCTGAATAAAATCTTATATCTCTATTTATAGGTATTGGGAGATTAAAGTGAGCATGAAAATAATCCTGAGTTGAAGGGTGAATAGTTATGGGCATGCGCACATCTCATCATTTCGCGGCCTGGGTGTTTTGGTCCTTACCTACAAGATAAATTAACGTATCACCCATTATTTATTTATTTATCCCTTTAATTAGCAAACAAAAAAATTTAAAAAAATGTGGGTACAAAGTCGAAGTAATTTGTTGTTTGTTAATTACTTTAAGAGCAGTAAACACTTATAAACATAACAATTTTTCTTTTTACTATAAGGTTGTAAGCCCTATATGACAAGAAATGGCGTTTCCCCCGTCACTAGCCCTGTCATTATAAGTAAATTACCTGACAGTGTAAGGAGAAGGCATTAAGAGTCGTAATCACATAGTCCAAACACCTCTAAATTAGCTCATTATGGCGTTTCCAGCTTTGGTATTTTCTCAGACGTTATCTCATGAGATAAGTAGGCCTATTCCATGGCTTAGTGGCTAGAGCGGTTAACCACATTTTTGAAGGTTCTGGTTCAATTCCGGGCTGTGATGAAGATATTTACTATTTAGATATATTGATCACAAGTCTAGGAGACTTAGACGCAATTCCCGATAATAATTAATATATTTACTGTTTAGAGAAGTCGAACACAAGTCTAGGGGACCCTGGTTCAATTTAAGGTGGTGTTTAAGATATTAACTAGACTATCAAAAGGAATTAAACACAAGTCTAGCAGTGTGAATCGATTCTCGAAGATCATCAAAATATTAAATATTTATAAAGTCGACCACAAGTTTAGGAAAACCTGATTCCATTTTGGTTGGGTGTTAACGAGGGTATATACTATTTGCAAAGATTTTATCAAGCCGATTAACTTTTCTTTTCTCTGATAGATTGATAGTTCAAACAATACATTTGTATCCGAGGTTAAAATAAATTAATAACTGCCCACTACACCCCAAAATTAGTAGACCAGCTTTCTCATGATAATGTTGACACAAAAGAAGTAGACTTAAACCATAATCGGTTAAAACGTCCTACTACATAATTTTATATCGGTCTGGATCCCGAAACTTATGTTTTTTGAGGCTAAAATTGATTGAATTTTAAAATATAATTAGCGTCATTTCATAGATATTTTAAATAATTATTAAAAGTGACAGCCACAGATCACATGCCCTAGTGTATGAATGCGTGAAAGTATATCTAGTAACTTTTCCACCAAGATAAGGTTCTTCCTATGAAAAATGTACTATACTTATGACTCCTGTTATATTTTGTTGTCATCTCTCTCTAGACCAGGAACAATTCTGTTCGTTTCCCTCCACGTCTTGTTTGAATAAGAGTATAGGACTAGTTGACCAATTAGATCGTCAGCAGCTCGACTAATTAGTGGTTGAACGGTTGGCATTGTCACATAAGTTTCATTTGATTACGATAAACATTTTTTTGTGGTTGAGGTGAATGTCCGAGCTGCTACTTTCTTTTGGTTTTTATTTGGTTTAATTTCGTAACCGTGGGCACACGGATAAAGATGTCAGTCTCGTTCTACTTGCTTTAATGGTTTTGAGGAGGTTGGGGTCTGAGTCCCCACCAGCTATACTAAGATACTTTTTTTTTTCTAAATAGTTTCTCCCTCTCCCTTCATATAAATGCAGGTACTTTTTTTTAATTCTACAGAACTCGCGTCCGCTTCAGTGGCTGAATGGTCTAAGGAGTCACTCTAGTGTCAAACAAGTCTGTTTCTGACGAAAAGATTGGGTTTAAAATCCCGGTCGGTTTTATTGAATATCGTTTTTCCTAAATGGTTTCCCAATCTCCTTCCACACAAATGCGAGTAGGCTAAATCCAAAATGCTTCCTTCCTCCCCTCTATCCCGTTAGAGTAGTTACACTCACATGCGTACAACCTGAAGAGATAGTAAGATGCAGTGATTAAAATAATAAACATAAATTACTCACTTCTTACTCCAATAGTGTCAACATGCAGATAGCCCTAATGGGTGGTAGACGGAAAGAACCAATAAAGGCCCGCGCCGGTCGAAACCAATTAGGTTTACCGATAATGGGGATGGAAGGTTGGGGTTTGAATCTGGGTTGGGTGTAATGAGCTAGTTTTTAATAGTTTCTCACTTTCCTCATCTCTCTACCTCATTAGTGTAAATATGTGGATCGTTCGAACGTGGAGCATAGAATAAAAACGTGATATGCTTGGAGGTAGGATGTGTGAAACCAAGGTATCGAGACTATATTGGACCCTGGGTCGTGGCTTAGAACGGGGCTCATAGCATACATGCGGTGACCCAAGCCCGGTCACTGGATAGTTGGACGGACATAAGGCATATTCACAAATCTACTTCTCTGATGGGGTAAGGATGATGAAGGTACACTTTAGAGGGAATGTATCCACATTTATGTGTAAGAAGAGTGGAAAATCATTTAGGAAAATATAGATAAGGACAACAGGCTGGAAATGAACCCTGAACCCCAAGGAAATCGAGACTACTATCGCCTTTGTACGCGTGATTACCGGTGTAGGTAAAGAAAAGTAAAATAATTAAATGGTGCAAAATATTTGCTGTGAAACACATTTTATTACTTGAGTCTAGAGGTGTTGCTTATGTTAGAAATTAGTTGTGATAAATATTGAACAAAATAACAAATAAAGTGTACTGACTGTATAGCTAATCTACTAATAAAGGTAAGTAAGGTGTATACTATAGCACAAGCTACCTTTATTTTCTATTACAATTTAAGCTTTGAATTGCAGTGTTTATATTTTCCAGGGCCCTTGAGCCACAGTTTGAGAACCATCTTTTTAGATTATACAAACATTATAGCTAGCATTGACAAAAGGTCACTTTAATTAGCTTGCCGTGTGGATACATGAAATTATTGCTATTGATGTTAAATTTAAAAAAAAACTCTACAGCACATGGGGGAGGGAGACTAGTGATGGTGGTAGCGAAGATTGAGTATTATTATTATTATTATTATTATTATTATTATTATTACCACGTCTTACTACCCATTCGGGCTATACGCACTTACGCTAATGGGTAATGGTAGGGTGATTGTGAGATGAAATTGAGGACCTACAGTTTAACGTGGAATCCGAACCACGGTGGAGGCCTGGCATTCCCCACATTCACAAGATGTCTTGTCAGAGGTGAAGGAAGGGTTTGGTAATCAGATAAATCTGTGCCGGGACCGAGGTTTGAACCCCGGCCGCCAGCACAGAAGTCTGACACCTTACTCCTAGACCACCAGGTCACCCTAAGATTGAGTAGAATAGTTTCTTTCTCTCGTTGGAAATGATTCATTCTTTGGTACTACAACAGAAAAAAGTACTTTTTACTCACTTTACATCATACTGTCACAATTAAGAACAAACTTAACCGCAAAGAAACTGATTTTTATCGGACAAAGATTAGGGGCTCGGTTGTGACTCTTAACATAGTAACAAATCTCCATATTTTCGTACAGGCATGGATGTTATTTGACACTGCGCGCTCTCACTCTTATGTATAAGCTCACCTGAAGTAGATCTAGTAGTTTCCTGAATTGTCAGCTAAGGTTCCAAATGTAGCAACCTCTAATGGCGTGGATGGACGTGATTTCATTAGCCGTATAAACACCGAAAGGTCTGGGGCCACCTCCCTTTTTTATTTTTTTTGGTCTTCTTTTTATCTCTTTCTCCGTTCTCGCGTAAGAATACGTGACTGGTTTGGAGTCTTGGCTTCAAAACATCCTGTTGCATCGCGAGAAGTGAGATAATGGAGGCAAGTAAGCGGGAATGAAACAAAACCACATGACATGAACTGAAGCGAAGATTAAGGGAAGATACAGTCTGTTCTAAGAAAAAACGGAATCGCTTTTTATTCACGTCAAACTAAGCCACAAATCTACAAACAATTAAAGTTGTACCGGCTTCGATAATCACGTGGTCTAACGCGCTATTTTCACAGTAAACAGCTGATTACGAATACATCGAGATTCGAATCTCAGTCGAGTGTACTGAGGGGAGTTTTAACAAAATAGTGTTCTTCTCTTTTTCTATCTCTCTTTATCTCCACGCAAATGTGGGTACACTTTATTTAAATACTGTTGGGGAAAAGTTGGCCAACTGTTTCTGAAACAAGGGCAACATGTTGGAAATGTTTCCTAGCGCTTACCATGTTATATGAGAGTTTAATTAAGGTATCGGGTGACCTGGGGGTCTAGAGGTAAGGCATCACACTTTTATGTTGTGTGCCCGGGGTTGAATCCTCGGTCCCGGCACAGATTTATCTGATTGCCAAACCTTTCCTTCACTTCTGACAAGACGCGTATTAATCACAACTTGTGAATGTGTGGAATAACAAGCCTCCGCCGTGGTTCATATCCCACGTTAGACTGTAGGTCCTTCATTTCATCTCACAATCATCCTACCATTACACATTAGCGTAAGTGCGTATAACCCGAACGGATAGTAAGACGCAGTGCTAATAATAATTAATGTATCCTGGTAAGCCTATGATATTTTATATATTAGGTATTTTCCCGTTCTATTTCCATTTGAACACATCTTATCTGAAGTATCATTAGATGAAAATTAACTCGCCTAGCATACACAACGGACTCTAAACTTACAAACTAACTTTACATAAGACCACAACTCTTAAAATGTTAAAGGGATTGCCTACCAGAACGTACACATTATTTGGAAAGGTCCAGTAATCCGAGGTTATTAAGAAGTGGTTTCTTACCGCTATTTTGAAGACATATTTTTTACACTTTGGCATTTTTTATGAGAATGATAATTTTGAACTCTCTAAACCACTCTAAAACAATCCTCAACATTATTTCAAATACCCTATCTTATTAATAAATGACTTTGTTTATCCTAGGAAGGCTAAAAATATGTTTCTTGCCATTTAAATTAAGATTAGAACTGCGACATTTCGTATAAGTTTATGAGATCGTTAAGGTAAATTAACTTTACTTAATCTTTTCACTATTATTTTTTTTGGTTCTATGAGATATATTATTGTTTTGTGCCTTCTTTCAGTGTGAACCTTAAATGAATATATATATATATATATATAATATATTTAGCACCGCGTCTTACTACCCGTTCGGGTTATACGCTTTAAGTACTATTTACACTAATGGATTAGGAATTGGGAAGGTTTAATTAGAGGAAGTGAACCCGCATTTGCGTGGAGGGAGAGTGGAAAACCATTTAGGAAAAACCACCCCAGTTCACCTGACCGAGATTCGAACCTCGATCTTCCCGTCCTCAGCAGTCGAGCTCAACACGACACGCGCGTTAGCCAACTACGCCACCGAGGCGGGTTATATGAAAATAAAAACTACTTCTTATTCTCTCTTGATTCCTAAATGTCTGCATTGTGTCTCAGCGTTCCGGTAGGTTTCCCCTCTTTTTTCAGTTGTTGTCTTAATTTGCATTAGTTTAACTTTCTCATATAGAGAAGTATTGTAATCGTAAAAATTTCCTACCTCGATATTATGTTGAATCTTGAAGTCTTATGTGCCTCCAATTTTTTTTTTTTTTTAAAGCAGCCGGTCTTAAAATTATGTCTGTCTTTGTGTAGCTACAACTGAATTGGTTTTAGTACATTTCATACAAAGATCTAGATGATGTATGGTCATACCTAGAACTGGAATTTTGATTTTAATTCTAAATTTTAAATTAAGTGTAGCTTTCAAATGAGTTGTTATTGAAAATTCCATTTTTTTTTTCATTTAAATATCTGGAGCTACACGATAAATAGCAGTCAACATGATTTTTGGAGCAGTTAAGATTAGTTTACTAATATTTAATTTTACAATTAGAAATATTTCCATATTGGCTCGAAAGGAATCTAAGGTCAGTTTATTAATAGCTAATTTTTGAAAATTTAAAGTTTTTCTAAAGTATGTTTAAGTTTTTGTTCAAAATATATAACCAGGGAGTATTTAACATTATAAATATCATGTATACTTATTTTTCAAAGGAAATTTCTGATGAGCGTAGTTAAATGATTAATAGTAATAAAGTAGCGAAGGACTGGCTGATTTAAGATGATTTCATAATCTTTAAAAATTTTGAAAACTTGAAATTTATATTTTATGTGTCGTACCAATATTTTACTTTATAATAACTTGTTCTTGACCATTTAAATGATTATTAATATGCTTAAATATATATTTCAATAAATTCACTTTGTGATCTAGACATAGAGACAACGTAGCAGTAGACGTAATACTTATGCATGCGCTTTTTGACTCTTTATTTGGCCTTTATTTACCAACTAAAAGTAACTTTATGATTTTACACTGTAAACGCTTTTATTAGCGTTTTTTTTTCGTTGACATCAATTAAGGCTTATATACTTTTTCCTCTCCCTATTGTATGGTATATTTGGGGGTGTGAGCCATCGTTAGCACAAAACTACCCCTCCTGGTAAAGTGTAAGGGTCGAACCTTATCTTAGTTGCAGTTCCCTGCGGTACACCTTGAAATCAATACAGACCCGTTTCTTGAAGAGTCTTTCTTGCTTGTTATGTGGTAGATCCTTCCCTTATCCTCCCCAACCTACAGCCAACCACCCCCAGATAACAAGCATTGCTGTGGAATAGGGGTGAAGGGGGAAGGGATTGCGGTTAGATGTAGTAAGGGTTGAATTTTTCAAGGCTACCTCACCTTCCTTAAGGAGCAAGGATATAGCAATATAGAAACGGTGTTTCTTGAATTTTGGTTCAGGTTGGTTTTATCAAGGCTACTTTGTCACCCTTGAGAAGCAGGGTAAAAGTTGTGTTTCCTGGAGCTCAGCCCGGGTTGATTTTCTCAAAGATACTCACTCTTCTACCTTTGAGAAATATGGGTCGATTTTCTCAAAGCTACTTTACCATCCTTGAGAAGCAGGGTAAAAGAGAAGTTTCATGGAGCTCAGAATGGGATGATTTTCTCAAAGATACTTTGCCACTCTAGAGAATAAGGATAAAAGAAATGTTTCTTGGAGCTCAAGGATGATTTTCTCAAAGATACTTTGCCACTCTAGAGAAGAAGGATAAAAGAAATGTTTCTTGGAGCTCAGAATTTGATGATTTTCTCAAAGATACTTTGCCACTTTAGAAAAGAAGAATAAAAGAAATGTTTCTTGGAGCTCAGAATGGGATGATTTTCTCAAAGATACTTTGCCACTCTAGAAAGAAGGATAAAAGAAATGTTTCTTGGAGCTCAGAATGTGGTGATTTTATCATGACCACTTCGGTAACATTGATAAGCAGAGTAAGAAATACAGTAGATAATTTTGACTCTGCTTATTATATTACTCTTCTCTAGTACTAGTGATCCCGTGGTCTAAGGTGTTGGTCCCATAACAGACCGAAATACAGTTATGGCATGATAGAAGTTTGAATCAAGATCTGGGTGCACTGGCCGGGTTTCAGGGGTTGATTTTCCTCACGTTACCTACTATTATAGTTTTATATTTCTATCTCCACGCAAGTGCAGGTATACTTCCTCTTAAAACGACCCTACTATCACTAGTGGGTGTGCAAATAAAGATACCAGTCTCGTACTGTTGGATCATGCTAGTGTCGGTGAGATTGGTGTTCGAATCCTTGTTGGATGTAGGGAGATTTTCCCTAAATGGTTTTCCACTCTTTCTCTGTCTGCAAATGTGGTTACGTGTAGCACGGGAAAACGTGTTTGCTAACGCACTTGACTGATCTAGTCAAATGCTTGTGTTCGTTTTACCTGAACCCAAATCTATCGTAATAGCTAAAGAGGAACTTGACTGTAAAATGTAGTCTGTTGTACAGTAACGCAAAGTAGAAAATCCCATAACCACCCTCCACCAACTCCGCAAATCAACAACCAAAGAAAAGAGCAACATTTGAAACTATTCACTGACATAAAACACTTGATTATGAAAACAAAGGGTAGGAGGAGGAAGAAAAGAGTTTTAGGGGTTGGGGTTTTTTTCAAACAAAATGGCGCTCCCCACTTTTTCTGTAGAACTACCAGGAAGAAATTCCTGAAGGAATAGGCGGGCAGAGAGGAAGTTTGTAGTCAGGCAAGTCAGGAGGGCGCAGGGAGGTGGCGTGCCTACAGCCTATTAAACGACGTAGGGTTTTTGAAGGATAAAGAAGAAGGGGCGGGTAGAGGGCAGCTTTAACAAAAAACAAAACAAGGGCTGTGTCGCTCATAAAATATGCAGCCTCTGCGTAGTTGCCGCGCTAGTAGTATTTTTTTTGACCGGCATGAGTGGACCCTCCAAGGGATATAGATTGGTTTGAGAGGTGGCTTGGTGTTAGTTTTTTTTTAGCACTGCGTCTTTTTACCCATTCAGGTTATACGCTTATGTACGAATCACGCTAATGGTTTTAGGGATGTTGACGGTTATATTTATAGTGAGTGTACCCACATTCGCATGAAGGGAGAGTGTAAAACTATTTTGGGAAACCAACCTCAGTACACCCGACTGAGATTTGAACCTCGATCTCTCTCTCATTTGAAGTCTAGCTTACTCTGAGAGTAACACCCTAGACCACATAAGCGGGTCTTAGTGTTAGTTCTTTGTTGTTTAGCTCACAGGGTAGAGCCTGGCATGCGAGGTAGTTTCAGGTGGAAGTGTATAAAACGCGAGCTAAGGTCAGCATTTTTACAGTTTTTATATCAAAACATTATTATGGTCTAAATAAATCAAATAATACTCCAGTAAAAATATTTGAGTTTAATTCTCTTCACATGGCAACCTCAACAGTTATAAAATATCTTTCAGGGCTGTCTTAGAGTTTAATAACACATTTTTTTCTTCGTTTAGAAAGTTTGTCATCTAACACCGTTATGCTCATAACAGAAATAACAACTGTTGATATCAACTTGGGAAGAGGTGACCTGGCGGTCTAGGGGTAAGGTGTCAGACTTCTGTGCTGGCGGCCGGAGTTCAATCCTCGGTCCCGGCACAGATTTATCTGATTACCAAACCCTTCCTTCACCTCTGACAAGACGTGTATAATCACAACTTGTGAATGTGTGGAATATCAGGCCTCCACTGTGGTTCGGATCCCACGTTAAACTGTAGGTCCTTCATTTCATCTCACAATCACCCTACCATTACACATTAGCGTAAGTGCGTATAACCCGAATGGGTAGTAAGACGCGGTGCTAATAATAATAATAATAAACTTGGGAAGAAAATTAAACTATATTATGTCTACTGAAGGAGTATTTTATTTTGGCAAAAAGTATTTTGGTATAAAAACTGCAAAAACAC
Source organism: Timema cristinae (assembly GCA_039000515.1). Taxonomy (NCBI): domain Eukaryota; kingdom Metazoa; phylum Arthropoda; class Insecta; order Phasmatodea; family Timematidae; genus Timema; species Timema cristinae. Next base: position 66,686,218 of record JBCFYV010000012.1, on the reverse strand, counting down.
TGCCCTTGACTCGCATGTATTTTTGTGGTAGGGCCCAAGGTTTAAATACTTATATACGAGGTGGCTTCATGCGAAACATGTGTTGTTGGATCCAAGATGTAGATACGTATCTGAGATGGCTTCACTCGAACATTTAATGTTTAGTTATTTAACGTGCACTTTATAAACACACCAATTATATAAGCAGATGACATACAAACAAACGTATTTATTATAAGAGTGTGCACTTAATACTACACACCAAACCAAATCACCTAGATTAGATATTTACCAATTGGATAGGAGGATGAGACCGTATACAAAAACTACATTTTCACATCAGCGCCACGCGGATGCCAATCGGGTTTCTCTAAACTTGTGGTTTAACCCTTCTAAAAAACTATTCATGAAGACGAGCAAACACACACACACACACACAGTAAAGCCCCGTTAGACCAAACTCTCGTAGTCTGAAATTCCGGATAATCTTAACACAATTTAAATATAATTACAATATAAATAAAAATAAATGTAGGTATTATATTTGTACATTTTTGGATATATTTTTTTAAATAAATCTAAAAATAATTACATTAAAAATGAACATATAATATGTCTTATATTTGTACATTTATAATCACTTATATTTTATGTGAGGAATGGAACTGCTTGTGTGACTTCTGTGGACGATCTTGTGGACCCCCTGGGCCCTGGACGAGCCTCGGGGGTCCGCGGACCCCACTTTGAGAATCTCTGATGGAAATGATAGGACCATAATGTAATCCATCAAGGAATGACTGCTTGCTGCCTTTCAGGATAGATGGAGTGTACATGTGTTTTGTTTTTTTAAACTACAGGTGTCCTGTCTTTCAAAATATGTTAGAGCCAGTGAGAAAGGGAGCATATTTTCCTTCCCTTCATTTACTGTCTCGTTTTTTGTTTCATTTTATATTGTTTCGTGTTTCAAAAGCCTCCAAAAGCCGCGTGTATTTACTCATGTCGGAAGTGCACAGTCCACAGTCAGAGAAAGAAGAGAGGAGGGTGTTTTGTCCCGTCATGTTGACAGCAGTGTTGTTACAACAGCGTAGGACCCACACTGCATTGCGCGCGGGTGGTTGCCGCTGCTACCCCTGCTACTATTTGAACACAGACATTTCCTGATTGGGTGGGGCCGACAGTTTGTTTCATTCACAAGTTCCAGAGAAATTTACTTCCAGCGTGATTTAAAAAAGAGGAATATTAAAATGACAACTTTGTTCTAAACAATAGCAATGGGCCAAGCAAAATACATCTCATAGCAGAGTCAGAACGTGACAACCAATTAAAACTTTTTTTTATTGTTCTGAAACAACCAGTCAACGGTGAAGAAGTGCAATTCTAATTAAATGCCTTAGATATTTTTTATTTTAATTCATTTTAAATATATTATAGAAGTCAGGTACTTATGTAGTAAGAATTTTGTGAGAGGGGCGTGGCTAGCATTTGTAGCGTTATTTAAATATAATAAATATTAAAGTAATTATTACATGTGAATCAGCCACACATTTTCTCCACATTAGGCAGTCAAAATATTAAAATACAATGGCATGGTTTGATATTAAATATGAAGTAAGAAAATTTAATAAATTAAACATGAGATAGTGACAATTATGGTTGAAACAAATAAATTGGGGAACAGAATCATGCTTACAAATTTTAATGTTTAAAACATAAGTTATATAATACTGTATTCGTCAAATTGTAGTTGCAATTTAAACATGCCACTGTTTAAAATCCTTATATGAAAATTTATTTAACTTTTAGTAATCTATTTTTTCAATGTTTACTTGTCACTCTCTCATGTTGACTTTTATTAAAAAAAAATTCACAGTTAATATAAAACCTTGTCAATTTGTATATTAATATATTGAACACCTAATGTGGATCAAGTATTGCAATTAAAAAGTTTTTCAAACATATCATTACTTTAATATTTCTTATATATAACTAATAATATCTCTCCTTTCTAAAACAAAATATTTTCAAAAATTTGTAACATTGTTCTATGTGCTCTCGAGACTTAAGACGTGAGATGAAATACTCTTAAGTTGGAAGCTTTAATGGTGTTTTAAAATATTAGTGTTTTCATAAATTGATAAACTATTGTAATTTCAAATTTATATATATAACCGAGTTTACTAGAATATTATTAATAATATTATATTCATTTGTGCTGAAGATTCATTATATATGTGTGTAGCGTGTTTTACTATTTACAAATTATATATATATATATTATATATATATATATATATATATATATATATTTACACTTAAGAGTACAAACATTGGTTCAATTATTATACATCAATATATAAACGTACGATACTTGGTTACCGTGTCCACGACTCTAGTTTAACACAACCAGTCCTAATCGCACTCACAAAAAGACTACTTCACTACCTGGCTATTCACACCTGTATACCCCCCACCCCCTCTTTCCATATTCCAGTTACAGAGGTGGGTACGCACACTACACTCGCAAAATGGTCACTGCAGCTATCCGTTACATATTGTTAGTTCGTTATCAATATAAACTGGGAATATTCTAAAAAATAGTTATGTAAATACTATCAGGAATGTACCCAACACTATTTCTAAGTACTAATTGTGTTATGATAATTTTGTGTATCTTGATTTCAGGTAAGTACCTGTTCATTCAACAATACATGGTGTTCCCATCTGTTTGCTACGTGGTATGGTGAAAACAAGGTAGGCATACCACCGCTAAGTAAGGTAGGGCATGCAATTCTTCTGCGCAAGAACTAGACATGAACCAACAATTTCAGTAATATTTTCTGATCAGTGAATCCCATGGACATTGGATGAATTTGACAGGCTTTTATTCTAATAATCAAGTATTAACGTTTATGGTCTTGCAGCAGACACAAAGTTAGATACACATTCAACCACCAAGCGCTGTAGTCGATATGTGAGTCTGAAAATAGAGCTGGAATAGTTGTTATTACTTTTATTGGATTTAATTTTATAATTGAATGTGGGGAATGCCAGGCCTCCACCGTGGTTCGGATTCCACGTTAAACTGTAGGTCCTTCATTTCAGCTCACAATCACCCTACCATTACACATTAGCGTAAGTGCGTATAACCCGAACGGGTAGTAAGACGCGGTGCTAATAATAATTTTATAATGTTTCTGGTGTTAACGTCACACGAGGAAATTAAACATGGGCTATCCCAATTGAATCCATCCCATTTAAATAGCTGATTTTTTTTTCCATCAAAATATAAATCGAAAACTTTCCGGAAAAAAAGAAGGTACATTTTTCATCTCACATTTTTAACAGTAATACAAAGAGTGAGAGAGGTTGTTAGATTGTAGGTATAGAGAATATATATAAGTTTTTCTTTCTATCTTCTTTGGTTTGAGACTTATTGAAAGAATGATAAAAGAATAATAAAGATACTATAAAAATTGCGTATATCTACTTATGTCTGTACGTGAGTAAGGTACACGCGATAATAAAAATGTCTGTACTCTGTCCGGACATTTATGAAAAGGAAGATACGAAGCTATAGGGTGGTTCCCTACGACAGCCCTTATAGTAGTTGGGGGAGCAGACTATCGCACTTACACATAGCTAATAAATCTCCCGCCGGAACAAGCGTCCCTTCTAGGGTCGACTAGATCCTTCCTCCCTTTCCTAGGACGGGTGTATGTCTTCATGATGTCATGATAATGACGCTAGTGGTGACGTGTTGTTTAGTTTACACCGTAACTTTTTTATTGCGTGTATAGCTTCTAACATTCCGTCTGGGCTAGTCTCATATTCACATTGAGGTAGGGCTTGGGAAGTGTACCCAAATTTTGGTGGAAAATGAGTGGGAAACACCTTAGGAAAAAATCACTTTCTATATTCACATCCAGGATCCGAGCCCTGACCCCTACACTGACAAACTAGATCAGACGAAACTAATGTCTCTTTACTCGTGCCCACAACATTGTTACTACTACTATCTACCGTGGTGGCTTTGTACAACTTGAACAAAATTAATAAACTTGTTGATCACTATTAAAAATGTTTTGTAGATAAGAACTGTATGCTTATTCGGTTTTAATTAATTCACACATCCATTCATTAGTTGGAAAAGTGAGATATTCTTAGTTATTTTCAAGCAAATAGTTTTTATTACCATGTTCATCACCAAGACTTTTAATAATAGTGATACAAGGTAGTTATTAGGAGGTTATATTAGAGGAGATTCACTCACTCTAGCATTGAGAAGTGATGTTCAATAGTTTAATATTAGGATCGAAGTCTCAACGATTGCCGTCCCATACCCTGGGACTCAATAATCTGAACATTTTAACAACAAATATTCATCTGTAATAATTGCCATTATTTGTTTGGATTTTATTTTTTATTATATCATCAATGAAATAAATAAAATAATATTAAGGTTGGCTTAAGTATTTGCTAACAACTTATGCTCTACTTTACTTCACCCACCCACCCACCCACCCACCCACCCCAGTCGTCTCCCAACACATTATTTTACGACTTTATGTATTATGTCATGACCAAAACATGAAGTCAAGCCAATTCGGGAAATGACAGGCCACTTCTAGCTTTGGCCCCCGAAATCAGTCAAAGCACGAAATATATAATATAATAACTTACCAGCAGGCCGGATTTGACTTAATCTATAATGTCAACATGCTGGACATGGTTATCAAAATTAAAATGAGGAATATTGACCAATTAGTAGGGTTTGTAATAATGTTACCTTAAATATAAGTGAAATATTATAAAAATCAAACAAAAACTAGAATTTTTTTTTTTTAAATAAGCGCTCTGTATTTAGTTTTTTTTCAGAAAATATAATTTATTCTCAATAATATTTCATTATATCAAAGAGGATATTTATTGTACCTGATAAGCAGTACAATATTGTTCTGATGTGCCTTGTTATTTGTTAGGACCAATTTAAAATTAATTTTTAATCAAATAAAATGTGTAAATGTAGCTAAACTGTTGAAGCAAACCTGTAATAGTTGCATCGTGTACACAAAACTTACACATATTTAGGTCCTCTATAACGGACCAAACTTTTATTAGAGTTAACCTTCTTAACCACTCTACCACAGTCGAGAGGCGATCACAAAACAATGATAGTAATAATAATAATATTAACACACCCTTTCTTCGTTGAATCGCTAGAACTAACAGGGCTACGAAAATAACGGTTTGTGAAAACAAGGGCAAACCGTGGATATATATCTTCATTTCTCCTTGTCCGCCTTCCTCCTTCAAGTTTGTTTACTAAGGAAACAATGTTCTTTTCCTTATTCTTGCTTCCCTGATAGTGGGGTAAGGCAGTAAAGAAAAAATAGGAAAAACATCGAGAAAGAAAGAAAACAAGGGAAGGGGGAAGGGAAGCTGAAATGAAACAAATGTGATGATTTTTGAGTGGCAAAGTATCTATTTTTAATTGGAAAAAATATTTTTTTATGTGTGACAATAAACCTTTATTTTTAATTTAGTCTTTAATGAGATTAACGCCCAAGATCTCATGATAACTGGCTTAGATTATAACGCTCTTGACTGCTCCCCTCCCTTAAAAAAAAAAAGGTATATAACTTGCACTTTCTGAACTGATTGTATTAGCACACGAACTACAAACTAGGTTTGTTCTATATGAGAGACAGCTTCAAAATCCTCGGACATCAATAATTATTCTTCCCTGTGAAAAGGGAAGCTCCATGGTACCATGTAAATCTTTACTCAGTGAAAAGATGCGCTATTGACGCTCTTGGTTCCCAGTTATGTAACAAGTCAATACATAGCTTCTAGGTTTTTATTTTTACGACACGTTTTAGTACTTGTTTGGGCTATACGTGCACATTAATTACACCAATAGAATTAGGATTAAATTACGACGGTGGAGTTTTAGAGGAAACACACCCGCATTTGCGTGCAGGGAGAGGGGAAACTATTTAAGAAAACATACTTTCAATACATTTGACCAGTATTAGAGCCCATATCTCCCCGTCATAGGCAACCAAGACTAACACGAGAGCGGCGTGCTAGATCAGAGGCGGGCATACGAGTATAGTTTTCGCTGTAGATACTGGTATGATGAATAATAAGTGAAATTCGCCATACCATGAAGAAAATGGAAAAATTACGTTGCTCAATCGAAAATTTAAAACAACACACACTGTTTGAACCACGGCCGTAGTCAGACAATTTCGGGGGTTGGTCGGTGGGCACATCTCCCAATTGCCGGAGGCTAGAAAAAAATATAAATGATAGACAGTTCTAGAAGCTATCTGAAGTGTTTTTATGACCACATAATATCATAACTGCTGAAGACTAGAAAAAAATATAAATATTAAACATCTCTAGAAGCTCTCTGAAGTGCTTTTTACAGTAATACAGCCTCCTAATTTGTACTTGTGCCTTAATTTTGATATTGTTTGAACCTTAAATAAAGCCATATATATATATTTTGTTCATTAAATTAGGGGCAGGGGGGGAGGGTTGAACCCCCCCCCCCCCCAACAATGGCCTTAGTTTGAACAAGTTTATTTACAACATGTACACTTTGAAACTGACTCAGATGTAAATGATGAAAATTGTTCAAATTGAAAATGTAAGACAATTAAATGTAAAATTTGACCATGCTTTTGTCACACGTTACAACAAGCACACGCCTTCAGGAAAATATTTATTTTGCTGTAAGAGCTGGCAAACTTAGATCCATCACACTTGTATGGCCAATTCGCAGATTGGCTGCCCAGCCCGGCGCTAGATCTTACAACCAATGAATGATGCGGGTACAACCTCCCATATTGATTTGGTTTGATTTTACGTGCTGATCTTCCCAGCAATATTGTTAAGATAAGTAATGTGTCTAATATCTGTGGATTATGATTTTTTTAATTAGTTTGTACCTCGTCATAAAATAACATAAAGTGATGCTCAATAAGGAAGGTCATTGTTTTAGTGTGTTCGGTGCTCAGTCATAAACTAACATGCACCTGAACAATTACGCTCAAAACTTATATTATTTATATTATACTGCTTTTATCTCTCACGTCTCGGTGGTCGTTGCTACCAGTTGAACCTGCTCAGTCTAAAGTGTTTTCTTAGCACCGCGTCTTACTATCCGTTCGGGTTATATGCTTATGTACTAATTACGCTAATGATTTTAGGGATAATGAAGGTTATATTTGGAGGAAATGTACCGTCATTCGCGTAAATGCATATTGGAAAACCTTTTTCAAAAAACCACCCTCAGTACACCCGACCGGGATTTGAACCTTGATCTTCCCGTCATCGTCTAGTCCACTGTGAGAGTAGCACTTTAGACCATGTGGCCACCTAAGGCAGTAGTTTAAAGTTCCCAACAGGTTTTTGTATCCAGTCACGTTTTTGAAAACGCTTTTCCATTTGAAGTCATTATACTTTAAGATTGTCTATAAGTGAGCTCAGCAGATATTTCTAGTGTATGAATAATTATTGACTGTCTCTTATTTGAACAAAATAATCCCCTCGTCTTAAAATAGTTACCGAGTGCTATTGCTCTCTATTCCTCATAGTTTCCACAACTGATACCACCTGTAAAATAAAAAGTTACAAATGCAGAACCAATGGTTTATCTTATAAGCATGTAAATGTAGAGTTGTTAGTTTTTTCAACCTGTATTTTAAACTTTGTATTTAGTTTTTGTGTGAAATGTTTTTATTGTATCCCTTCAAGTCAAATTTCACAATGAAAAATTATCCGGTTATAATAAAATATTAATATTTCAGGACAACAGATCTTTGGATATAATAACTCGAATTATAGGAAGCGTTAGAGAGTGATTATTTTATGTGAGGACCCTGCAAGAATGGTCCAACTATACACATATGCACATTGCAGTAAACGTCCATAATTCATGACCGCTATTATTTTTAATAACCAAAAATCTTCCTCCTTTTCTTACAAGCATTGTTTTAGAGCAAAGTCCCACAACATCCCTTCCCATTGTTACAAAATCTTCCTCACCCAAACAAACAAACTTCTGGGAATGATGTTTTGTTTACAGGAAGGACAATACTCTCTCCCCCCCAAAAGTCCCGGTAAAGCATTGTGACAACCCAGTGTTTGAGGGGATGGTCAAGGAAGGAAAAGGGAACGAATACTACTACCCTTCCCCTTCAAGGAGACAATAGGGAAAGTGGCTTTGTGTGTCTTGGAAGCTTGCGAACCGGTATGTCTATCTCGCTGGGGCAGTCTGTTCAGGGGGAAAAGCTTGTTTATCGGACACACAATAGCCTCGGAGTGGCTTCGCATGTTTTCCTTACATTTTCTTCAATCCCGGCCGCCAGCTCATCCCCTGGGATTTAGGAAAAGAGGGGTGTCCCCTTTATTAGGAGGGGGTGAGCATGGGGGGGGGGGGGTTCCGACGACGACGCTTCTTGAATTATCCCAAAGATGGGAAGAACGTCTTCTTCGGCGTGATTAGTTCTGGGGAGGTTTAGTTTGTTGTGGCCTTTGGAAGGAGGGGGTGGCGTGTGGCTTCTAAGTGGGATTAAACTTACGAGTTACATTTATTTCTATTAAAGAGGGCTCTGACTCTGCCGTTGTTCCCGAAACGGGTTTCTAGTTCAGTTCAGGGCTGCACTGAAAATATATTAAACTATACGTTCAGGAGTGGCTCGCCTCAGTGAAGAGATACTACCGGAGAGCTGAGACGTGTTCAAGTGGTTTATTATTTAAAAATATGGCTTACAACAAACTAGAGGTGGACCTATAAACATGTAAATAATACATTTTAAAAATTTTGTCACTTAAAAAAATCGTGGAAAATTGATATTAGTTTATTTTCAAGGATGTTTCACGAGAAATGCCGCAGTTCTAAAATTAAAGTAAACAGTTAAAACATAAATCCAGCGTTACTCAAATTTTCTTTTTACAAGGTCACAGAGTAATGCTTCAATATAATTTATGGTTGTTTTTAGTTGTTTTGAAGCTTAACTGTTATCCCATAAAAAAACACCGCAATATGAGGATTATTTCCCATCAAATATTTGGCGCCCTAAAGTTTGATGTAGTCTCTTTTCTTGGAGGGCTTTAACCCGTAACACCTTTTATTCCGAGCAGCAAAGAAACATTTGAGTTGGATGTTTTGTTCTCAACTTTATGTTTTTTTGGGTGTGATTAAGTATTAAGACTAGATGTTGGTATGAAGAATATGTTCTTATTTTAAAGAGCATCCAAAAATGTCTACATTGTTACAAGTTTATTATAAAACTACAGGAAATATTGGTAAAAAGGAAGAATATAAAAGTTTTTTTTAAGTTTAATTTGTAAAATTTGAATGTGCTACGAGAATAATTGTACATTGAGAAAAGCGTTTTAAAAATATTTACAGTAGCCCCATGACTTCTTTGGTGCTGACTGATAGCTTATGGCTTTGAAAAGCTACCAGACCAAATTATGTATCCTTACGCCGAACCATATTATCTGTAAAATCATGTGTTTAGCAGCTGTCACTTCTGACAGTCAAAATTTAGGTATATACCTAAATGTTGACTGTCAGAAGTCAGCTGTGAGCTGTCAGTCAGCACCAAAGAAGCCATGGGGCTACTGTACACGAAAAGACACAACGGAAGATTACGGTCACACAAACAAAAAAGTCATACACTACAGGAATACCTGAGTGGCGAGAACCCAAGCTTAGTTGTAAAAATACAAGAGCAATTAAGTTCTGAAAGATCAAATGGGATTCATACCACTTCTTCGTACTTTCTTTCTTCTTCGAAGGACAATCTGTTAGTAGCATAGTAATATCGTTTTGACTTTTCTTCGAACTATTAACCTTTCTGTTTACTCCCACCACTCTATCATAAGAAAAAACCTTTATTGAGATTGAGAAAGCCCATTTAATGGAAAGGTATAATATATATATATAATTATCACACACACACACTTTAAATTTGTCAAAACGATATCCTCAAGTTGTAAGGTTCACTTTCCCTATGACCATGTATGTGAAAAAATTTATGTCACCACGCTCGGCTGACACTATTTTAATACTGTATTTTTTTTTTATCACGGGGTGTTTTTATTTAGGGTTCCATCATTGTTGTGTTTAATAATGATCCATAAGTGTTATTGATTAGTTTAATTAACTGCTATGAGACTGAACAATTGAGATCCGCGATTAAATATCATACGTGCTGCTGATTACCTCTATCATGATTGATCCTAGATTGTGCCTGGCGCGGAAAGTGTATTATGATGACGGGCAAACGGTCTGACAACTCGGCGACTACCAAGCTAATACGTGCTTGCCAATAGGTATATCCACGAAGTCTTAAGCTTCTAGAACATTTCTTGAGTAACGGGATGCACCTGTCTTTGTGCCCCTCCCTTACCTGCTTTCTGAGAAGATTTCTCATGGTAGGCTGAAAGAGAGAGCCCGGATTTTACACCACACGTTGACATTTACTTTTAAAGATAGTGTTAAATAATAGTGAATTCTGAATATTATTACGCTAGATCAGATCTTATTATCTTTACATATTAATCATAAATATGTATAAAATAAAATCATTACAAGAGTTACGAACAGATTGTCTTTTTATGACAAAACGTTCGAAGAAGTTGCTATTCCACCACTTCATTCCTATTGGCTACCGGAACTGTCGGAGTAGTTAATGATAGAAAGGCGGGAGTAAACATAAAGATCCAAAAGCTCGAAGAAAAGTCAAAATGATATCGCTGAGCTACGAACAGATTGTTCTTCTAAGAAAGAAAAAGTACAAAGAAGTTGTGGTCCCTCAGTCAACTGAGTGTGGAGAAAGCGAAAAAAAGAAGGTGGCCCATCGGTACTCATTCCTCGGTTCCTCCAAACCCAGGTGTTCCAGTTATGTGTTAAATGAGTAATGAATAGTAGGACTGAAGGTAATGAAAAGTAATTAAAACAGTTTTATTTAATTAAAACAGGTTTGTTTTAATCTACAAAAACAAAAGATCGATATCAAGCTATATAGACTTATTTACATATCTCAATGAGTTTATTGATATAATTATGTATTAGAAAACGCTGTTAAGTTTGTGAATCAAAATAGATTGAACTGTTTTTACTCTCTTTTTATTAACTTAATCTATTTTGTCCTATCATTATTAAAGTTGTCTGCTATTTTCAACAGCCAAATTAAACATTAAAAAGTGAAAAGTGGTGAATAATATAATTACAGAACAGCAGACATCTTAATACCACCGTTTCAATGCAACCAGACCAATATACTTTAATTTATCCTAAACCAATATAATTTGATCGATTTTATACCCTGCAATTTATTAAATAATAATTACTATAGCGATACATTAGGGAAAAGTGTTATTACCATTACGTGGTGACCTGAAGGTCTAGGGTTAAGGTGTCAGACTTTTGTGCTGAGGGTCCGGGGTTCAATCCTCGGTCCCGGCACAGATTTATCTGATTACCAAACCCTTCCTTCACCTCCGACAAGACGTGTATTAATCACAACTTGTTAATGTGGGGAATGCCAGGCCTCCACCGTGGTTCGGATTTCACGTTAAACTGTAGGTCCTCCATTTCATCTCACAATCACCCTACCATTACATATTAGCGGAAGAGCGTATAAACCGAACGGGTAGTAAGACGTTGTGCTGCTGCTAATAATAATAATAATAATAATAATAATAATAATAATAATAATAATAATAATAATAATAATAATTATTATTATTATTATTATTATTATTATTATTATTATCATCAGAGACAGTTCCTTCACAATGGCGTACTACAAATACTCACAGTGTCCTCGACCACACACAAAGCTTCTTTCCTAAATTATTCGCAGGCTCCCTGATTACTTCAATTAACTGCTGGGCTACTCCCCTTCCCCCGTCCTCCCTACGTTGGGGAGAGGGGTGGGGACACAGTATAAATGATGCGTGGGATGAATTTGCCCGGTAATGCGGCAGCCGACAAATGAAGGGAGGTCCTCCATACCTCGACGGGACGGAATTGTTTTATGATGGATGGATGATCTATCACCATCTTGAAGTGGGAGCGAGAACTGGAAAGATGAAACGTTGGGGAGGTAATCGAGGTAATTTGGCGCCTCTCATCAAAAAGAGAGCTCTTAGTGTCTAGGCCAGGGAGCTTAAAAGTTGTAGGCATCAACTTTGATAAATATCGGTGGGTCATTGTGTTGCAGATGACGCCACAACACCGTCTCAGGTTTATCTTCAAGCCTAGTCAACATCTAGTGATAATTTAATGTGAAATAAGGCAAAGTAGGAGTTAACTATAGTTGAGAACTCTAGGTATTAATAAACCATAATCATGATACCTACAGCTTTTAAGGGCTACTCAGATTATCCTCGGCCAAATGAATTTTCCCCAAATGTTCACTCCTTGTCTTGTAAAAACTCTTTAACATAATATAGACCTACTTAAATTGAGATTTTTATATTTGAAGAAGGGGGAGTTGAAGTATTGATTTTTTTTAAATACTTATATATTTTGTTTTTTATTTTATTCAATTTTCATCATACAAAAAACCAATTGTAGAGTTGATAATATGTCAAAATTGTATTCGATTTATTTTATAGTTTTTTAAATTATCAACATCTATTAAAACCACTTCAGTGGCCACATGGTCTAGGGCGTTATTTTCGCAGTAGACAATATTGCTGATTACGGAGAGATCGAGGCTCAAATTTCGGCCAGGAGTTCTAATTGTGTTTTTTCCAAAATTGTTTTCCACTCTCCCCCCATGCAAATGCGAATACACTTCCTCTAAATATAACCTTACTAATTACTAAAGCTTTCAGCGTAATTAGTAGGCCTACATAGGCGTATAACTCAAACGGCTAGTATGAATTGGTACTATTTTTTTTAAATTAAACGTAACAGCTACTAAACACACGACTCATCTCGTTTGGTTTACCAATTACAAGAGATCGGAGTTTGATTTTTCTTCACTGATTTTTCCCCTTTCCCTTCGCGCAAATGTTGATAACATCTCCTTTAAAATTCTACTTGACTCTTCCTTTCATTAGTGTGATAAATTCAAATATCCCTGACGGGTAGTAAACTGTGGTGCACCGTAAAATACGCACCATGGGCCTGAAATAGCTCACAAGCTGGACACGCTACACCCCTGTTACTTGACGGGGGTTGGGCCTAACTTAGTTTTAATCTCCAGCTTGAGTTCAATTTCTACATTCTTCCTATACACTTACTGCTAATTGCTTTTAGGGGATTGTACAAAGTATTATTTTTTATCTTCGTTTTTGTAACCAGAAAGATAAATTGATGGATATTGCTTACGAAACATTGATTGATCAACATATATATATTTAATATTATTGATGTGGTTAACACATTTTAACTACTGAGTGGCAGTTAAAGATGTGAGATGGAAATTGTTTCTAAGATAATATTCCGTGGATTAAAATTTCATTTTGGCATTTGACGAAACATTTTATATCTATTTAAATGGAAAAAAATAAATCGATAGTAATTTTAAGGTTTCCGTTTCAGTTTAATTCCTCCTTTTGACGCTAATATCAGAAACATCAAATTATTTACAATAAACGGATAACAGGGATTCAAGATTTTTTCTTACATTCACTTAACGATTAAAGCGCTTGGTGGTTGAAGTATAATTAACGTTTGGTCTGCTTTAGATAAGATAATGCACATTAATATTATAGTCAAAGCCTTTACGAATGATCACCTTCACCCTAAGATTCAAATATCTCAAATCTTTACTAGTCCGACATTTTAGCTCAGGTGGTAGCGTGTACGTCTACTAAGCTAATAATAGTTCGATTCCCAGCATGAACAAAATATTTATTATTGGTGAAATGTGAGTTTCCCATTTCACAGTTATGAACGACCGGGGACCAAGTGTTTTGTCTGTTTTGGATTTAAGTTAGTTTATAAGTTGGTGCTGATATAATCAGTCGGTTAAGAAAGTGCACGTTAAATGCCTTGATTAAATTTACAAAAAATATATACCTGAACGTGTTCATCTATAATTGAAAGGTTTATCGCATGGTAAATATGAATTACAGATACGGGATCCAGCTGTTCAATCCCTACCATCCACGTTTATAGTTTTTATTAATTAAAAAGGGATTTCTTCATTCTTCTTCAAAGTAAATACTGATAGAGTTTGCCTTTCTTTCCCTATCTCATCGCTTTCCTCTTAGACTAAGAGTTTGGTTCTCTTATTCTCATAAAAATAAACATACCTTATTCATACCCAAAAAGCTATGGTTTAATCCCGACTTGTTTCACTGAGATTTTTTTTTAATTAAATATTTTCAGTCGATTGCTTGGAAAAAAACTTGACTTGTTAATTTGGAAGTACACACTCTTCGTTCAAGCCTCCAATATTTTGTCTGGTGTCACACGTATTACTCCCCTTTCTGGCTCTCAGAATCTTATATAATATATAATTTAAAGACAAAGGATGAGGAGGGTGAAAATGAACATGTATTCAGCTGAAGAAATGATGGAAAAGCCGTTCATAGAAATAAATTCATTCTCAATGCATTTACTAATAGTTTGAACTCCAACCACTGGGGTCAAAGTCCGCACGTTAACGCTGCGCTAACTCTTTGACAATCATCCCCTAATCATATATATTTAATCTACCTGCATCGATCTCGTTTAGCCTGGCTAGACGGTGAGGAAAAGACCGGGGATCGAATCCAAGCTCTGTGTATTCTTAGATTTTAGATGGGTCTTTCCTAAATAATTTGGCAAATGTGAAGACCCTATATTTTATCCAGATTCTTCCTTTTTCATCCCTACTCTATTAGTGTAATTAAATTCGTATTTCCCAGACAGGTAGTAAGACTCGATGTAAAATAAATAAAGCTCCCACGCTGTCCCCTGTGTTTCAAATCGACTGCACTAGGCTCTATCAGAGCAATTTGTCCGGGTAGGAGCCGGGGGAGAAATAAATAAAAGCGATGACTATTCTGCCCGTTTGGAGGGGAAAAGTTCGCCTGGTCGATTCTCGTAACTATGTTTGACGTCAAAAAGTTCCGGTTGGGTGCAATAAGGGGGTGAGGGAGGAACACTTTCCTTCCTTGCTCGGCCTTCTGATGAATAAAATATCTGCTCCAGGACCTTTCCAAAGGATACGTTGGTCTCACTCACACCCGGGCAGTGTACACTAAGCTCTTCTGGGACGGTGTTTATGCTCACCATCTTACTACCCGTCCAAGATATCAACATATCCTCACTGATAGGATAGGGATGAGTAAGGTAGAATTTAGAGGAAATAGACCTGCATTTGCGGGAAAGAATATTAGGAAACCATTTAGGGAATAGCACACTACCCTAGCGGGATTTGAATCCCAATATTATCATCACAGGCAAACCAGACCACACGCGCATGATGTCTTAGTCCTCGTGCCCACTGGTACAAGTATCACCAAGATATCATGATAGTGGCTAGGCTTAGGGTAGATATTATGCTCTGCGGTGTTAAACACGAAGTATACTTCAAAATATCCTCAATATTTTAAATAAAATACATGATACTCTGATAAATATGTGAGCAAACACACAAAGTTTTAAGTGTTATGTAATAGAAAAGCTACTTGATCCTTCCTCTTTTTAAAAAAAAACTATATTCGCTAATTTGCTGATTCCAAATACAGGTCTTATCCTTTCAAGGCTTGCTAGGGGATTTTCTTTAGAGACTTCAAAGATATCTTTATCGTAGAATGTAGGTATATACAAAAAATCGCAAAGTTGGAGAAATAAATTGAATGTTTGTAATACATAGGGAAAAAAATATCTGCACAAGTCTCGCTGGGGGGATTTCCAACCGTTTTAAAAGTTCCTCTGGCGGCCACTAAGTAAACATGGAGAGGATATTGGTCATATGTGTTTCGCTTCTTACTACCCGTCCAGTATATCCATATACTTACACTAATGGGCTAGAAGTGAAGAAGGTATAGTTTAGAGGAAACGTGCCTGCGTTTGCATAGTGGGAGAATGGATGACCATTTATAGAAAATCCTCTTCAGTACACACGGTTGGATTTACAGCCCCTACCTCCCGTCACCAACATAACTGACCAAACGAGACTGACGCCATAGCCCTTGTACCCACCAGTGTGGGAATTTCAGCTCATATTTCCCTAATGCTAACATAGTTTAGAGGAAGTGTACCTGCATTTTCGGGGAAGATGAGTGTAAAACACACCTCAGTCCTCAGTATGACTACCTAAAATTACAGCCTCAACTTACCCCGTTGCCAGCAAAACAGACAAGACGAGACTTTCATTTTGGTGCTTGTACTGATGCTGGTCCCAACCATAGTAGAAACATAAGGAACTGGCGATCCGCATTGGTGGACTTGCGATATAAGTGTCAAGCTCACTTAGTCTAGTTCACTGGTGATTGAGAGGTCAGGGCCCGGACAAGACAGGCGTTTTGATGGGTTTATTTCCTAAATAGTTTTTAACTCTCCATCTACACAAACGCGGGTACATTTCATTTACATTATAACTTCCTCATCATGACCTGATTAGCTTAGTTAACATAATATTTCTATAATTCAAATGGGTGATGAGACGCAGTGAAAAAAAAAATGGGTGTGTGTACTTATGTACGCGCGCGAGAAGTTATACTTCTTTGGCATCATTAAAAAATAGTTTTTAATTGCATGCAAATAATTAATTACAATAAAATGATAATATTTAGTATTAATTATGTTAAATAATAATATTTTAATTTATATCAATAAATTAATACATACGGATAGTTAACCTCAATTATATTGGAGCACTTGAAAAAGTCTATAAGAACAATTTTTTTCACTAATATTTACGAATAGTAAATAATATTAATCAAAATATTCAATTTAAATCACTACTGAATATAATTTATTAGCACATATATAATTCGCACTTGTATGAAACTAAAACACGTGTTGTGAATGTAGAAACTAGAAACATGTGGATAAATATTATATATATGAAAACAGTGATCAGAGGCGACGAGCGTACCAACATGCGCGACTAACAGAGGTTCTATTTCTATTTTGTTGGTAGCTTTTTTTTTTTTCGAGACTTAGTGAGCGGTTTTCCTTCAACCTGTTACTTTTGTGTTACAGTGATGCGCGCGCATCTTAAAATTTCACTCTCACCATTTTTTCATAACGTGCCTAAAGAAGTATAACTTCAGAGAACCATATCAGAAGCATCAAATGCGGTAGCTCAATAATGGAACGCACCGCCACGTATCCTCCGAGGGCAAACGAAACATTCGCAGTTCGGTCGTTAAAATAGAAATAACGATCGCTCCTGAAAGTCGACGCGAATTAAAAGAGGGACTTGGTTTACATCCTTGTCGTTCCTTTCAGACAGTTTTACTGTCCTCTGGAATTACTTGTTTCTGCCTGCCTGGTTGGTTGGTTTGTTTAGCAATAAACTACTTTAACCAATGAAACAATTTTTTTCATTGGCGAGTGTGAGTATATCTATACTTTCATCTACTTCCTATCTCTAGATAGCATTACAAAACATTATTTTGGTCAAAAGAAATCAAATAATTCCCCAGTAGAAACATATGAGTTTAATTTTCTTCACATGGTAGCCACAACAGTTGTTGAATATCTATCAAATGTGCCCTGAAATGTAATAACAATTTTTTTCTCTTCATTTAAAAAGTTTTTCAACTAATGCCGATGCTCATGACAGATATAATAACTGTTTTATCACCATGCGAAGAAAATTAAACTTATGCACTGCCCTTAACTAGCATTACTTACACACTCATCTTAAGAGCGCCTATATTTGAAAATAACTATCCTCATTCGGTGAGATTTACTATGGTAATGGCGATTCTAAAGCTTCAAATCCACTGAAACAATCTTTTATCCTTGTTCTGTTGTAACACTTTAGGGAGGATATATACTTATAAATTATAAGCCCTGCTTTGATTTATGACCTTTTGCGTAAAACTTAGTTTAAAATTAAATAATTTTAACTTTTTAGCATTTAAGTTATTCTAAATAATAGAATTTAGAGTGTACGGCTTTTTACCCTGTAGAATGTAGAGATATGTTAATATTGGCACTGCTGTTACGGATAAAAAGTTTTTCACTTTCCGGCTAATCAAATGGCATCTAGTTATGGTGAATTATGTATGCCTGTCTGTTGGAAAAAGCAGTGTTTTAGTAAAATCTGTGAGACGAAAGCTATACTCTGCAAGAATATAGGAAGCTGAAAGTCTATCTCGATAAGCTTAAAGAATATAAGAGCCTGAAAGTCTATCTCCGTACGCTTAGAGAATGTAGGAGCCTGAAAGTCTATCTCCATAAGCTTAAAGAATACAGGAGCCTGAAAGTATATCTCCGTACGCTTAAAGAATATAGGAGCCTGAAATTATATCTCCGTACGCTTAGAGAATATGGAAGCCTGAAAGTATATCGCCAGGTGCTGCAAGGAAGTATGAACCTGAAAGTCTATAACTAGATGCTACAAGAAATCTGTGAGTCTTTCGCTCCTCATCCATATCCTTCGAATCAACTCTTAAATAATCCCTATGTTAAACATACATATGAAAATAGAAATGAATATAGAATAGAAATGGTATCATAGCTATCAGGTTGCAAAGCAATGCAACCATGGACTCAAATCTAGGTCGGTTATCTCTCTCATTCCTTTTTCCGGTGAATGTAATTCATTTACTCTTAATTAGAGTCCTCACATTTGCATAATTAGATTATGTGTTAGTAATTCATGTATATGTAAGCAAAAAAAAAAAAATGGCAAAATTAAATGCTTACAAAATGTCTACTGTTTTTAGTAGTGATAATCTAAATCTTATTTTCAAATTACAAAATAAATAAATATATACACTGTATTATTATTACTATTGTTATTTATTATTATTATTATTATTATTATTTTAAAAACTCACGGATAATGGTGTAAGGATGAGTAAGGTATAATTTTATATCAAATATGAATATATTTGTATTTGCGAGAGGGGATAGTGGAAAATCATTTAAGAAAAACCAACCTTGGTACATCTAGCCTGATTTCGAACCCCGACCTCCCAATTGCCAGCAAACCAAAGTAGACAATCATATCAGCTACTTGGCTATTTGAGTAGCCGTTTCTTAACAGACGTCTCCTTTGAGTGACCAGCTCATATCCAAGAGTAGTTGTGCAAAGGACGCCTACGTTTCAGCGAACAGTCTATAGCACCCAACGCCAAGCGAACAACCACGCTGGATAGTTTTCCTTTTCTAAAAAAAAAATAACTCTTCTCTGAGACTTTAGAACGTTGACACTTTAGTTAAAGAGTGAGTGGTTCACATCTAGCACATTTTACTGCTCTCTCTAACGACTTTGTTTGCTTTCAGAATCACCCTGTTTCGTCAAATAAACGCTTTTATCATTTTTTTCCGTCTTTTCTTTCTGTTTTCATTCAGCGAGTGTAAATATTACGGGAGCAAAGTTTTTTTTATGTCCTGAAGACTTTAAGTGCACTTTTTTTTTTTCACGCTAACATTCAGATATTTATAGTTTCACCTCAAGCCTTGCGTACACGAACCATTTTTCTGGAGCCTGGAGCTACCCTTCTTCACGCCCGTTTGGATTATCCAAAACTTCATAAACGTATTTAATTACACAGGACGGAGAGAGTGGATTTTAAGTTAATATACTGAAATATAGGAAGGGGAACCAACGAGAATAAAATAAATAATTCCCAGGTAGTTATATTTGTCTACGTTTAACAAGAGAGTTATTAACAACTTAATCTGAGGGTCAAGGAAGGAGGAGAGTGGTTTAAAATACGAGTCCGTATTCACTTGGAGAGTAAATGGTTCGAGTAAGTAAAATTATATGTGGAAAGTCATTCCCAATTCACTCGACATCTATTTGAGCCTCAACACCCAGGTTATCAGCAACCAAGCGCATTGCGAGTCTTTCGTCCTAGACTGCTAGGGCACCGTTGCTGGTCTAGTTGGTAATAAATGCTACTGTAAAAACAAGGTCAGTAATGCTAACCACTAAACCAATCCTGCCTGTGAAAGGAGTGTTGGTCTGGGTTGAAACAAAGTATGTTTTACTTATATGGGGACCTAAGTATTACTGTGGCATTATCAACAATCTGCTAATATGACCTAATATTTCTCATAATTAACTAGTTGATATCATGAGTCTAATCTAGCTGACGTCGCAAGTCTTAACTAGCTGATAGGCTTACAAATATACCTAAGCGTGGACTCGAGCCCTAATTGATGAATAAATAACTACCTTTAACAAAGGTGGCTCTATTTGGTTGCGTTCGTCTGCCGATCTAAGGATTGTGGGCTTTATTTGTGGCAGGGCATAAACTGTATTATTATTTTTATTATTATTAATTGAATTCATTCTATTTCAATATACGATAAAGTTGCGGCCTTGGATCTAGCTGCTGTGCTTGTTATATTTTAATTATCTAGAATAAATCAATAAGAGAACGATGACTAAAGAGCAAATTTCAAACAAACAAATTTCACGTATAACCTATTTCCCATCACGTTTTCTTTGCAAATACTTGTGTAGGACTATGTGCTTAAAATTATCTTTTTTCTTCCAGTTCTTTAGAATAACCTAGGTATATAGCTATATAGTTGAGAAGAACCACTACTAAAACGAATGCCGAAAAGTAGAGTTTTCACAAGTTATTGTGTGATATAGTAACACCCCACGCTTCACCAAGGTGTCTTCCTAGTTTGTTATGACTGTACCACTGGTCAGAAGGCATGAACCCTGGTCTTCCTGCCCATAATCAGTCACGCTATCCACGCGTGATATCCTTCCTGATGTCCACACACTACCCCAATAGCTCCCGTCGCGAATCATCGACCATGTGAAAACAGTTTGCGACGGGCTCGCTTGTGGTCGGTCGGTTGAAATGTATTACGCTAGAATTATTTTCTAACGACTGCCAGGCAGATTGTGTACTGCAAACTATACTAGTAGTCAGCGTATAAACCTTCCAGCTAAGGCATGCATGACCTCAAGAGTAAATATGGGGCATACGTCAAACTTTAATTTCTCGACACCGCGGAGATTTTAGTATTGTGATCGTCAAAAAATTCGAACTGGAGATTCTGATAAATGTCGAGGTTTTATGATCCCCTGAAACAAAACAAAACAAAAAATGGTTTCGCGATGCCTTCTGTCTGTACTTTGGGCTAGAGTAGAGAAGTGAGACGAAAAATTTTCCCTATACTATAGTGTTTTTCCCGGAAAATTTTCAATTATTATTTCTGTAAAATAATTTCAACTGATTAAATGGATAATAATAATAATAATAATAATAATAATAATAATAAGTTGTAGTGATAGTAGTAGTAGTAATAGTAGAAAAACACATCTGCTTTGTGGCTGCACGGTCCAACGCGCTACTCTCGCAATAGACTAAACTGCCGATGACAAGGAAATCGGGGTTCAATCCTAGTTGGATGCACTGAGGTTTTTTACCTAAACGGTTTTGCACTCTCACTCCATACACATGTGGGTGCAATTTCTATAAATTCAACTTTCCTTATCCCTAACACATTAATGTAATTAGTACTTAGGCGTATAATCCGAACGGGTAGTAAGACGCGGTGCTAAAAAAAAAGTAGTAAATAAATAAATGAGAGTCTTCGTAGACCCGTTATGTTCATAAATCATACTTCAATTTTTTATCATCGATAAGTTAACTAAAATAATTTTAAGGTTGGCCCAATATTTGACTCCACCTCTACCCACCGTTCTTCCTATCTACCCCTCCCCAATCGCGTTCCCCTCCCCCTTATAGCCCACACGTCTCTTAACACACTATTTTGGAAGTAGGCCTATAGGAGGCTCTAAGTGTCACCTCTACAATTTAGCCCTCTACCAGAAGCCGCCACTTCAGAAAATTTCCCAATTCAAAATTTCCAGGGAAATTCTCCTCTCGAGGCTAGAGCCGAAAATATTTAACAGATTGAGCTATAACTTGGTATCTGGGGTGTTCATAAGGTCCCCCAAGTTTAAAAAAAAAATTAGATGTACAACCCTAAATTTAAGGGTAGTTTACTGAAGGGTAAAAAAAAATCTGTTTCCTCTAAATATGTAATAACGATTTTGATTAAATTTTATAACAAGACACTATGTATTACCATAAATAAGATGGAAATTCTCATTTTATCATGAAAATTACTTTAGGGTACATTACATGAGAAAATCTTCCAATTGTCATTATTTCTCCACAACTATTTGAGATACTAAATAACTTATCATTGTAAAGTTGTAGTAGGTACTATTAAAGAGAAAAATCTTTAATTTGAAATATATTTTTATAAAACCAATAATTTCTGAGCTATAATCAAATATATATATATATATATACTTTTTAACTCAGGTCTTCGAAAATGAATTTGATTCTTATGCTCTTTGGTGGACTAAGAGTGTGTGTTCCTATTTTCTAATACCATAGAGTAAATAATTAACAGTAAAGGGTCTATTATATTACTTCATTTATAATCCATGGTGTAGTGTTTCTACAAAAATGTATATACCTATTATTTCGTTTCACAAATCTGACGAGTTTTTAGCAAATGTTTATTTTAAGATAAAAGGGGGAGAGAGACTGTACGGTGCGCCGTACCATTTATTTAATACAAACTTTTGTTGCGGCTAACATTTATATAATTTTAACTATAATATTAATCCTATTCAATAGGTCTTGATAATATCCATCGAAAGGTTCGGCTGCATATAGTAAGACCTGACGAATGAATACGTGAATGAAAATCTAATAGCGTTCCTATCTATCATCTTATAAAAATTGGAATGTATCTTCAGGTGGAGTAAAGAAAGGCACTTTAAGACTCATTTTGCACTAAGTCGCTGTTGATGGGTAAGTTTGGGTTAGAATTTCAGCAGGCTGTTAGTACTGAGTTGTTTTTTTCTAAATGGTTTCACACTCTCTTTCCAAGTAATGTTTGGACATTCTCTCTAAAATTTTACCTTTCCTCGTCCTTGCCCAATTGATGTAAATATACAGATATCCCTGATTGGTAGGTAGTAAGACGCTGTTCTCAAAATAAGAACAATATCATGCAGAGCCTCATTGGTGTTTGTGGATGGGGGAGGATTTAAAAGCACAATGCTGGACTAATTTGCCCACAAAAAAGATCTTCCTGGTTCCTTGACAGATCACTTAATCGAAACCAAGAGCTTACTTGGGTTGGCTTGGTAAGGGTAATCCAACCCTCTCTATCTCCCCTGTCCAGGGATGAAATAGGGGAGGAAGGTGTCCACAGTGCCGGTGACCCACGAACCGTGGAAGAATTATAGGTTGGTGGCGGTGCGTCACACGCAGTGGTACGCCCACTCTTGGATTGAGGGAGAGTGGGGGTGAAGGTGCTCTTATGCGTGTATGGTCATCTGGTTTGACTTCCCTTCTTTTTCCAGTTTTCTAATGGGCTTAAAAGACTATCCTCGGATCGCTATAGAAATATGTTTTCTTAACAATTCAAAATGTTAATGACTTGGGTCTTTTTTGAGAGTTGCGCATGCATAATCAAATTATATTAACATGATTGCAGTGAAGTATGTCTCTACTCCCCACTACAATACCCCCTTCCGCAGCTCATTGTATTCCTCTCCAGTAGAGTTTCATGTCATTATCAGTACCCACCCTACGTTTATTATGTATGTGTGTGTGTATATACACACATACATAATAAACGTAGGGTAGGTACTGATAGTGACATTATTTCATTGACGTTCCGACTATAGTTGTAATACGCTAGTCATATTTTGTTGTTAGAAGATAGAATAACCACTGCATTTATTTTACAGCTATAAAAATTGGTTTTGCTTGTCAAAGATGATTACTTGAGAACACAGTACTTGGCGTATTAATACATTAAATATACCTAACACCCCATCTTACTACCCGTTCGGGTTGTACGCTTAAGTAAGCCTATTAATTACTCTAATGGGATAGGAATCTGGAAGGTTGAATATAGAGGGAGTGAACCTACATTTTCGTGAAAGGAGAGTGGAAAATCATTTAGGGAAAACCAGCCCCAGTTCACCCTTGTGAGATTCAAACCACGATCTCCCAATACTTGGCAGTCTAGCTCAACATGAAACTAGTGCGTTAGCTAACTACGCCACCGAAGTGGGTAATACATTAAAGTAAAGCTGATATGTTTTATATCTCTTTGCTAGAGCGAGTGTCAACTAAAAGATGATGGACTATGTGCGATAAGTGTGACTGATTTCCTACCCAATAGATGTGGACCGAGTTCAACCCTACCAACACTGTCTAAATTATTAATGACCATCTTTCGTCATATGCCTATGGCTGGTACAGTTTCTAATATCCACATTATGTTTTAGGATAAATATAATATTCGAATTTTATTTTACCAGGAGTGTTAATGTGCACTAATAGGCATGTGGCAAAATATGTCAGACTCGTTTTGTTGGGTTTTCATGTGATGGGATGGTTTGGGCTCGAATCCCAGTTAGGCATGTCGAGATGTCTCCTAAATGGTTCCCTTTTTATTACCATGAAAATGCAGATGGATCTCTCCTAAATTCTACCTTCCACATTCGCACACCATTACTGTAAATATGCGGATAGCCTGGATGGGTAATAAATCGTTGAGCACATAAAAAAAACTTCAGTTAATTAATATGTAGGTAATTTCTGAATCGGCTTAAAAACTAATAACAAATTAAATAACCTTTAAAATTAACAATTTTCAATTCCCTGGCCGTTATTTCTTCAATGAAACAGGCAAAAGCCCCAATCTAACAAATTATAGTATATATTTTTAGGTTTTTTCTATAATCGAACCCGGTACCCTTAGTTCAGTAAACTGAATCAGTGGTGACCGAACTGAGGTTTCAGACAACACTGGTAAAACTGTTGTTCTATTTCATTTAAAAAGTTTATAAAACTAAAATACATAATTACTTTCTAAGCTTTAGTAGTTTCTAATACCTAGGGCAATATTTTTTCACTGGCCTCCGCCATGGTCATTATTGTTAAGATAGTGTACATAGCACGATGATAATCCAACCAATGAATATTGTTGGCTTGAATCATGGTGGTGGCAACAATTATGTCTTCAGGTGGTTGGGTAACAATGGCAGTGTTTTGTGTTGAGCTAGACTGCTGAGGATGGGGAGAGCGAGGTTCGAATCTCGCTAAGGTGAACTGGGGGTGGTTTTTCCTAGATGATTTTCCACTCTCCCTCCACGCAAATGCGGGTTCACTTACTCTAAATTAAGCCTTCCTAATTCCTAACCCATTAATATAATTGGTACATAAACGCACAACCTGAACGGGTAGTAAGACGTGGTGCTAAAAAAAAACACATTGGCAGTAAGTCCGGGTGCGTTTTTTGTGGGCCAGGTGCTAATGACTTTCTAGAGTCACGTGACAGTAAATTTAATATTTAAAAAACCTCATCTTACTTCTTATATCATTTAGAAGGCTGGGGGAAAGGAATAGCAATGTCATCCCTCCCTCCTCCTCCCCATTATAATATCTTTGGGCCGTCTTGTTGAGTCGCTCTCACTAATGGCCACAATTTACGAGTACCGCTATCTTTACGAAATGTAGCCGCTGTTCTGTGATCATTACACAAATAAATACCGAAATTCTCTTTCTCCTTCAGTTTGTGGTGGTATGCTTGAGCATCAGACTCCCTATAAGAGTTATTTGGTAAAGCTTTACATTTTATCTGTTATTATATATTTTTATAGCCAAATATTTATCTTTTTTCTTCACAAAGAAGATGATAATGAAAGTAAAAACACGGTTAATGAACCACAGTTAGTAAACATTTTTTCTCAAATGATGGAATGGTTTCTCTTAAATAGCTATATATATATATTATTTTTTTGTTGTTGGTGTAGAGCACCGATAGGCAAACCCTTCAACGTATCTTCTGTATCATTGGCCGGAAATGTTCACCTCATAAAGGTTATGTTATCCTGTTACTGCCTGTGAAACTAAGGCGAGTTTTGAAGTTAACACAAGGTAGGGATTAAGTTGGCTCAGTCAAAGGTGTTACTCGTACATTCTTAAGAGCTGGTTGCACAAACATTAATAATCAGTGGATTGTTTAGAAATCAGATGTAAGTTTATCTCCAATCATTGTCTCAAACTTCACTTTTAGTTTCACAAATAACAAATAGGACGTGATTATCGATCAACTCTCTGGTAAAGCTGACCAGCCAATTTTCTCCCATTAATTGTTTGAATCTACAATCATGTTGAAGGGAAATATAACCTGTAAGTTTTGAAAATTGAATTAATTTCGGCATCCTTATTCAAGTGACTAATAAAGATAAAACCCGCCTATGTGGCCACATGGCTTAAGGCGCGACTCGTGAAATAGACTATAATGTCTAAGAAGGGGAGACCGGGATTCGATCCTAGTCGGGCAATTTTTTCCTAAATGGATTTTCATTCCCCCTTCACGCAAATTCGCGTGCACTTCATATATAAGTTTAACCTTTCTAATCCATAAAACATTAGTGTAATTAAAAGCTATATAGGCCTATAGCACGAATGGGTAGTAAGACTCAATGTTAAAAAAAAGTTTGTATTTTATATTTACTTTCAGTGTGACTTATGGATAGTATCCATATAAACCAATAAGTAGGGCTGATAAGGTAGAGTTTAGGAGTAAATGTACCCACATTTTAGGGGTGGAAGAGTGGAAAGTCATTTAATGGAAAAACTCAGGACACCCGGCTGGAATTCGAACTTTGACCTACCCATCACTAGCAAAACAGAGTAGACCAGATTGTCCCCTTTGTCCGCGTGTCCATCGTTATGAGTTTTTAAATGATTGTTTTCATCATCGCATAGTGTTGAGGTCTTGGAAGAGATAATCTCCAGACCATGATCACATAATATTTTAAAATAATTAGCACGTTCAACACTAAGGGATGGTTGCACAAACATTGATGCTTCATTCAGTTTGATGAATGATCAAAAAAGTTTGGATTGCAACAAAGTTAGTTAGGGCTCAAAATATCCGATCACTTTCCCATAAGAGATACAAGTTGTCTATCATTACCAAATTGAACAGAAATGTCTCTCTCCTTCAAATAAAATTATAACGAAACATATTTTATTAGAAATTTAGTTTGAAGGAAGTGGTTCTATTAAGCGTGTGTGTGTGTGTGTGTATTAAACTTGAATTTTTACATATACAAACCCTCATCTGAAAAAAAAATATTTATATTGGAAATCTTAATTATTCTCATTAATATGCTAATATGCTATCCTGAATGGGTGCTAAGACCAAAACAAACATTTTTTGAAAATATTTTAAGTTCACCCTTGCTGGTTTTAAGCCTGACATTTTCTTCTTTGAAACATCAATAAAAATTGACTCTCGCCTCTTCTTTCTATTTTTGTCTTTCAAGACTATTTTTTTTCTTTTCATTTCACCTTACTTTTCGCACGTCACGTAGCAAATAATTCAGTTTCTCTTGCGTCTCTATTTCTATCTCATAAAATAGAGAGGGGAAGAACCATCCAAGAGCTAAAAGTGAACATGTTAGATGAAGAGTCGTCCATCTCCAAGATAGTCAAAACTTTAAAAATAAAGAGTAGACACTTTTTTTTAACGATTACCTGCTATAATTATTTCTACATACCCCCGAGCTATTCGTTTATTTACACTTATAAGATAAATATGATAAATGAAGACTTAAGAGTAAACTTATTCTCATTTGCAGGTAGGGAGAATAGAAAAAAAAAGTCAATGCAACCGGTCAAGATTTGAACCTCAATCTTTCCATTATCAGAAAACCCGTAAAGATAAGGTTAACGCCGTATCCAGCGTGCCTACCTATGAGGGTTATATAGTTGATTAAATTGGCCTCGGACAAACAGTGCTTGGAATTTTATTTCAGGTGGAATAAACCACGTTGAGTTGTCCAAGCTGTCTAAGGTGTTATAATCGAAGTTGCACACGTTCGCAATTAATGGGTGCATTCAATCAATAATTAAAGGTTCAAATCTCTCCTCATTCAATATGATTGGTTTTTTAAATTATTTGATTGGACTATACATAATTATTAATATGGGCGATGCTTCCGTTCTTGATTTAATACTAAATTAAATTAAAGTCGGTTATGTCCGTGTGAACGACCAACTGTCATGGAAACTATTGTATTAGAAAAGTAACTACAGTATCAACAAAACTTGGGAGTAATTTGGTAGTAGTGCAGGTCCTAGTTTTCAGCGATGCACCCATGTGCGTAAGAGATACAAGTTGTCTAACATTATCGAATTGAACTATAATTTCCCGGTCTTCCAAACAAAAGTAAAACGAGACTTTAGATTATTTATATGTATGTTTATATACATATATTTACAGTGCTTAACTTCTGGCGAAACGTGGCGGAATGGCGTTCTGGTACCTTTATTAAGGCTAACACAAAATTCAGAAAATATCTCTTTAAACTAACGTGACTAACAAATCAATTACTCACATAAGCGCGGTGTTTTATTTAAAAATTAACTACATGTGTGAACAATAGTTTATGTACCAAACAATGACAGATATGTTCCCTAACACGCAGTCTTATTTTCTCTCATCACTAGGTTTATCACTGAATAAAATTACTGATGCAAACTTCATTTTAGATCTTGACTTGATGTGCGATGTGTTACAGGAACTATCAGAGTTGATCGAGGCTTTGCAGCATCGAAATGTTGGCGTAGGCTTTTCAAACGAGAAATTGATATTAACAGTTTCCATATTTGAAAGTAGAAAATCAGTACCAGGTACTTATCATACCACGGTTCTAGAAGCAGTACACAATTTTAATTTCATGGGAGTTCCACTTCACAAAAGGGAAGGACGTGAGATTAATGAGCCTTTAGCTTTTGAGAAGTTCTACGAAGCATTTGAACAATCAATTGAGAAGAAACTGCTGAGTGAACAAAATTTGGAGATTGTTAACTTGATAAAAGTAATATACATGAAAATCTGCCCCAAAAATGTGCGAATAACTTATGGGGAAAATGAAATGAAGAAGATAGCTGCCAAGTTCAAACTCAATGAAAAAGACATTTCCGGACAGTCTTGTTGTATTTAAGAATATAATCAATTCAGATGCTATATCTTCCAGTGAATGCGAGAGGGTTTTTTCCCAGATGAATTTGATTATGACATCACTAAGAACATCTTTTAAAACAACTATCTCTAGTATTTTATTTATAAGGATAATTGTACCCCCCCCCCCTCCCCTTTCGTTTATTTAATCTCAACCAAGTATGTTGATTCGTGGCTTGTTTCAGGACGGCATTTTTCCATAGACACTCAGAGTAAGGTAAGGTTGCCATTGAATATGATGAAAACATGGAACGACTGTGGAGTTGCTTCTAAAATGGATAGTTTTTTTTCTAAATATGTGCATATACATTTATTATTACTAATTTAAAGGGACTTAATGTTTCCTTTTTTCATAGAATCACCCAGATAATAGCGTCTGTGTATTTTTAATTCAAAATACATCTGTAAAAATTAAAAATAATTTGTTTTGTGTTATCAATGACTTTAAATTTCTAATCACTCTTATCATTCCCGTTTGTATAGTAAAACTAGTAGTAAAAAAAAAATCAAAATTAAATTAAACATCTGGTGAGCATTTGCACTAAATTTAAATGAAAAACATTAAGACACAATCACATTATGATACATTTTAAAACAATCTCTTCGGTTTTTAGATGAAAATGTCTTAAAACACGTCTTTTAGCTTAAATTTGCAAGAAAAATGTTTGGGGGGGAGGGGGGTGGCCACACCCCCGGTAGTGTGTTCCGGTACCTAAAATTATATGTATTATATTATGTATTTCTTATATGTGTATATATATATATATATATTATATAAACCTATTAATAATTTTTAAGGAACACACTGAATTGTTTTAAAATACTACATGTTAAACTTTAATTTTTATAAACACAAACCATCGTCTGAAAATAGTTGTATTTTTGTTGGTAGCCTTAACTATCTTCAAAACAATAATGAAAATAACTACAGTGTGAATACACGTCGTATATTCCACAGTAACTAAATCGTCGGTTATTTCATGATGGCTGCCATTGTTATTTCAATACAAGTCCTTCTAATGAATTACAGTGTTTACGAAAACATAGCCTGCGTGTATGAGGCATTAAAGATTAAATGTGTGTGAAATATTTTTAAAGGAACGTGTTGTGGAATTCCCCTTTAGTACTATTTTATTTTAAAATAAATCACGTAAAGTTATTCGAGTCCTAACTAGTACAAAGCTTTAATAACTGAAAAGCTTTGTTATGTCAAATGAATCTTTTTCTGCTTTTAGAGTTTTTTTATTTAGAAGGAGCTATTCAATTAATTCAAATTAGGTCTATTTATTATTTGAATAATCGCATGACTTAACACTCAGAATATTTCTTGTTTTACGTCAAACTCTTTAAATAGGGCTATTTTAAATTCATTTTTTGTTGGTACACTATATACAATTTCTGCTTTTTATTTTTTTAGGAGGAGGGAGTGGGGAGTAATATATTTTATTCTGCTATCAGTTTGATCGCATACTTCACATAGCATACATTCTTAGGGTTTATTTAGCAACGGACTTGTCGCTACAGTAAAAAAAAATAACAACTTTGTTGGTTCTATGACTAATCTTATGAGTGTTAACGTTTTTAGTGATAGGGTTAAGTTATTTATGATTCGTCCGTCTAGAAAGTACGTCATGTTATTCCCTCAAATAAACTAAATAAATTCGATTGGTTATTTAATAAAATATTTTGTTTAACTTTTAAATAATTGTATATTTACGCCTTCAATTGCTTGAATGAGAGTTTTCTTTTTCAGCTAAGTGTCAAGTGCGAACATATATGTCGACCCTTTCCCCATATTCCTATTCCTCCTTCTACCTCCCCCATACTCCCCCCTTTTCCCAAATGGAGTGCTGGTGTCGTCTTCAAACTGTCGCCTCGGGCCGCCTTGCTCTGCTGTCGTGTCTTGTACTCATTTGAAATTCGAATCCTACTACTAGCCCCTCCACCCCCCTTCCCCCTCCCCATCCACAAAGTCCATGCCCGACACGCTCGTTCTGCTCTCCGTTCCTCCTTCACTCATTCTCTCGAAGGGTGAAAAGTTAGGATTTCGTGAGGGGGTGTTGCTGAGGGACTTACTGGTGTAAATGTGGGAATTTGTAGCACTGGTAAAGTGGTCTGTTTCAATCTCTCAAGTTGAGGGTTTTCAAGATAGTTTAGATTTATTTTTCATGTTCGAGTTTTTTTTTTACTGGGGAACCATTTTGTTCTCCTTGGAATATTTAATTTGTGTTCAAAATTAAACATCTATGTGGAATTTTTTTAAGATTTTAATTGCTATATAATATAAATATATATATATTTAAAATATATATATTTAAATTAAGAAGTGTTTTAATTATTTATTTGTTGAATCACAACAAAACTTCTGTATATATGCTAACTTTGTCTTTTTAACAACTTTGTAGCATGTCATTCAAGTAAAATGACATCTACAAACCGTAATCTGCATACAAATACTAAACTAAAATAAAGTAATCCAAAGAAGAGAATTAAAATTGAAATATTCCCAATAATATCATTTGTGTTCTTCTTACTTTAAGCGGATACTCCCCGATACAAACACCATGCTTCGACAAATCATTCTGCAAGTATGGCGGGAACGAGGGCGTGGCGGTTTTAACAGATGTCAGAAGCCTTGAACACTCGATGTTGATGAAGGACCTAACTGTCGTTGGTTCGATGCTTCGAGTTACGAGCACTGCTGTCCTAGCGGACTTCCTCGGCAACTCTTTCTCCACTCCCCCCCCCCCCCCCCCCTTTATTTCCTTTTCCCGCATTACATGCCCATATTTGGTCCTGTTAATAGTCAGAAAAAATAGTGTATATCGGATGACCCATAGGTTCATTATACTTTAGTTTATCATTTTATATCCTCGAAAGAGGAACCTCTGCTCCAGCATCCGAAGAAGAAACTAGTGGTCTTGTTGTTTGGGTCGTGGGTCTCACCGCCTCGATTCCGAGGGGATCTCGTCTGATGTACCAAGAATTCGACAAATAACCAAGTTATTCAGACTTGTTGTAGTAGTCAAGGACACTAATTTTGATTCTGTTAGTCGAAGCGGCTATAATGTATTCTAAGTCCTAAGAGTGACTAAGTTTTGTTTCTGTTAGTTGAAGCAGCTATAATGTATTCTAAGTCCTAAGAGTGACTAAGTTTTGTTTCTGTGTCCTTCTGACTTAGTTTGGTTAGTCGAAACGGCTAAAATATTTTATAAGTCCTTCAGACTCGTTATTTTAGTCAAAATGACTAAATTTGGTTTTGTGTCAATCTGACTTAATTTCTTTAGTCAGATAGTCTGACTATAAATTTCCCTATGTCCACATGACATAGCTTAAATACTAGGGAATTGAGCTCTATATGTAATAAGGACCTTGCTTTAAGGGTCCTCTTCTCCATAAGTTCATTATTCCGTTTTAAGTCCTTATGACTTCACAATATCCCATGACGCCGTGGACGTCATGCTCACTTGTTCGAATTTTTGTATGGCTACAAGCAGGTTGTCTAACGCCTTTAATTGAGGACCTAGTTAGGCTAGTATCTCACAGCATTCTTGTTGGCACCCTTCTTTCTGTGTTACTATTTTGGGTGCGCTAAGTGCGGAACACAGCTAGTGTTGTATAGTGGCCCGCACAGATAGTATTTTCATTTGCCCCTTGTTGGAACCTCATTAGTCCAAGTGTTTAAAGTTGGTGTGTACTAGATTTGATGTCTACCACAGGGAGTGGGTAGTGGTATAAATGTACTATTGAGTGCTCTGGCAGTACGTACTGGGAAAGGACCGGCCATAGTACTATTTTGTGTTGACACCTGATTGTTAGCCAACTGCTAATGTAATTGACAGACTGTCCTCTTACCATTTATTACTTGGTGTGTCTATAGGACCTTTCTTAATTTCAAATCAAGCTAGTTAGCTTGGCCGACATTTAGCTTAGTAACTCTAAAGCTATAGGATTTACAGTTCTATTTTTATTAGTAACTAGATAGCTGTTGCCCGCGGCTTTGCTAGCGTGGAAGTTGATTATATACAAATACGAAAATATACATATGTATTTACAGATTAATTTAAAATATTACGTTACGTTGATGACCATAACTTGACCTCAGATCAAAAATAATGCAAGTCGATACAAACTTTCACCCCCTTTTTCATCCCTTATTAAATAAAATTTCCAAAATTCCTGAAACACGTATTTATTTGTTTTACGTCAATAACCGAAATACAAAATTTTGTTTATGTAACATTCAAAATGACGGACTTTAATAGATATTATCATACATATTGTCATCTCCTATTTTGACCCCTTTGGGGTGGAAATTTCTGAAATCCTTTCTTAGTGGGTGCCTACATAACAAAATGAATATACAGTCCGAATTTCATGCTTGTAGCCTTGATAGTTTGCGCTCGGCGATGATGAATCAGTCAGTCAGTCAGTCAGGACTTGTTATTTTATAAGTATAGATTAATGCACTATGTTTTCTGTTTAGACCCTTCTGGTGGTAGTCTGGCGCTAGCCCGGCTGTTTTGGAATCCAATACTTTCTATCAACTTAACTTCCATTTGACTGTTTCGTGTCGTCTTGGACACGTATTCTCGCATGCTACGGGAAGTTCCTATATTTTTGGAGTTGTTAAATCCTATCATATTTGTCAGTTTAAAACTTAATGTTTTCCTTTATACTTTTAAGAGTTACATGTTTTCCTTAATCAATTTAACGGACATTTATTACTGTTTTCCTGCTATCAATTGTAACCCTATATTATCTTTATATGTTTTTTTAAATAATAAATCTATTATTGTTACCTAATTATTTCTCTTACTCTTATGAAATATTTCCCAGTCTACTCTGTTTACATTTACTTTGTAATAGTTATCGGTACCTCCTCTACAGATTAGAATGAAGGGCAAGCAACGATACAAATTCAAATGATAAGAAAGATCATCCAATAATATTTATGTTAGAGAAAAATATGTCTATCCCGAAAGCAGGAAATTGTTTTTTTAATAAAAATAAAGTAGATCCGCTCTCACTTGCTGAGTAAAACAACCGCCTGGTCAGGCTTTTCTTTGCAAAATAGAACGCTTAAAGAGGCCATCATAAACCCCAAATACTATGTCAAAATATATTTGTCCTAATTTACGAGTTTACTAAAAATGAATATGCGTTTTTTTTTTATCATCGCGTCCTACTACCAGTTCAGGCGCATATATAACTAGTATAGTGAGGTAGACATGAGGAAGGAAGCTTTTTTTAGAGCTAGCGAATTATTATATATTATATTATTATTATTAGCACCACGTCTTACTACCCATTCGGGTTATACGCACTTACGCTAATGTGTAATGGTAGGGTGATTGTGAGATGAAATAGAGGACCTACAGTTTAACGTGGAATCCGAACCACGGTGGAGGCCTGGCATTCCCCACATTCACAAGATGTCTTGTCAGAGGTGAAGGAAGGGTTTGACAATCAGATAAATCCGTGGTGGGACCTAAGATTGAACCCCGGATACCCAGCACAGAAGACCTGACACCTTACCCCCAGATCGTCAGGTCACTAGAGCTAACCTACTCCCATTTGCGTGGAGGGAGAGTTAGTAACCATTTAGGATAAACCAGCCACAATAAACCCGACTGGAATTCAAACCCCGATTCCCCGTCATCAGCAGGCCAGTGTAATACGAGATGCCTTAGAACATTCGGCCATTGAAGTGGAAGTATCAAAATGTTATGGTAACAACACAAAATCTTCAAAGAGGCCTATTTGGAGATTAATATATAATCTATACAGCGTTACCGCTTAGTGAAACTTATTTCTCCTCCATACACTTCAACCGCGGTTAGCTTATGTGCCCATAACACCAAGATCAATAACAATCTAATCTAAGGATTAGAGATGATGGAAATGCACCAACATTAGCGTGGAGAGCAGGGAAGAAAATTACAGTGATAGCTTACAGGTGGAAAACCATCGACCGAGATTTGGACCTCCATCTCCCCGTTGTCGGCAGTCTAGTCCACTGCAAGAATAGCGCCCCAAACCATGCGGCCATCGACCGAGATTTGGACCTCCATCTCCCAGTCATTGGCAGTCTAGTCCACTGCGAAAATAGCGCCTCAGACCATGTGACCATCGAAGTGGGTTCTAATGAGTTTCAACTGTAATTCAGTGCTCTTGACACATAAAAGAGAATAGTATACTAAGTAAGTCCAAACAGAAATGGGCCGTTAGGTAAAGCTCTTAGCGTTGACCAGTACCAAAAAGGGTATTTAATCACTGAACTGAACTAGTAGGCCCTATACCGTATGCACTAGTATTATTTCCAGTCATCAAACCAGTATGACGTTTGAATGTCAATAATTAAAAACTTTGTACTCAGGATAAATATTTACACAATCTGTTTGCCACACAAAATGTTCTTTAACTCAGGAAAGTAAAAATCTCATATTTATGTAATTTGTATAAAAACCCCGGCATCTTGTTATTAAAATTATTATTTAAAAAACATAACTTTTAATTTAGTATCTCTCGCTAGATTTGACACCGATCTCAACAAAAATATTTTGGGGTGTTGATACCATCTAAAATGTGCTATTCCGGTAAAACACGAATTAATATTTACATAGACTTTAACTACTCTGCTCCTTCTCAGGAAGTGAGGAGATGCGTACCCTTAAGGGGTATATCAAGGGACATTTCCTTCTCGAAGCTTCCTATAAAAATGAGGTGTCATCCAGGTGCGTCTCTGTTGACCAAACTGCGTTTAGAAAGATGTCGCCATACCTTGCAACTTAACACAAGTAAATCTTACTAACCATTCTCATTTATAATGTCGGGATTTTAAATACAAATGTGAATAATAAATTATTGGGATGTATAGTTTAATATCATTACAGGTTGCAGGGAAGGCGAGAAAATGTCAGTGATTTTGTAGTTTTTATAGCAATACATATATTTGGTAAAATAAATCAAATATTGCTTCTAAATTTACAAACATTGTTTAGTAATCATTTTCTTCACCTGGTTATAAGAGTTGTTGAATATTTGTCATGAGCATAGCTCGGCATTAGATAACAAACTTTTTAATGAAGAGAAACATGTTGAATTGTGTTTGGTCATACTACTAGGTACATTTTATAAAGAGAAAGGAATGTTTACAAATGTTTCATGCTCTATGGTTGGAAGCAGTACTTCTATTGTTTTTTTTTGTTATATCATTGTTGTTGCTTTTTTCGTGTTGGTTATAACTGTATTGGAATGGTTGTAAATCTCAATTTGTACATTATGAGAAAATATATTAGTTGTAATGGTCAACATTATTACAATTAAACAAATTGAGTGTTAAAATAAAACTAATTATAACAATTTCCGTATTTGGTACGTTTTCAATATAAATTTTTATATTATTAAAATATATATTTTTAGATAAAAAATTAGTGTTTTTTTTATAATGAAGTCCTTAGCTTTGTTCCTTTTACTTTGTTATTATTACATTTGTGTAAACTCAAACAATTGCTTGGTTTTTTACCTATAATCATACGATGTAA
The DNA here is from genome assembly GCA_039000515.1 of Timema cristinae. Lineage (NCBI taxonomy): Eukaryota > Metazoa > Arthropoda > Insecta > Phasmatodea > Timematidae > Timema > Timema cristinae. The sequence continues at coordinate 66,649,489 of JBCFYV010000012.1, read as the reverse complement.
TTTACATGGATTTACGGGAGCCCCTACACTGAATGCTGCCCCAATGCTCCCACATACATAGTAAGTCCGGCACTGATTCTAACCTAAGTGTGTTGCCTCTCTCAAATTTCCCCCACCTTCTTTTTTTACTCATTTATACAATGTATCTCTTAATGTGGAAACCAACTATTTAGATATTTTGAAGAACCAAAAATTATCAAAATATTAAACTTTGAATTACAAGAATTATAATAAGATTTAATGTTTGCTACTCTTTCATTCAAGAGGTCTCGTGGTGTAGTGGTTATCACATCTGCTTTACACGCAGAAGGTCTCCGGTTCGATCCCGGGCGTGACCTCATCTTTTTTTATTTTTTACACAAATGAAAGGAATTTTAATTATATTGTACCCTAAAAAGAAATTAAGGCCCTTTTGAAAAAACTCACTTTTTTGCTACATTGATGGCATTATTATTAGAGTTTGTCTTCTCTGTAGCAGTGAATAATCACAAATTAATTAGTTAACCAGGCGAAAAGTACCAAACACGTAGTACTATTTTTATAATCAAGCTATTTTCACCATTTAGGCAAAAATAAACATTAAAATCTCTAAACAGAGAATCAACTATGTAGTCGTCCGCCTCTTCCCCCCACCCCCTTCCACTTTTGTTATTTTGTTCCGGCAGTGCATGCAAACTTTTTTTTTTTTACATTAGCCACAATCGGTAATCATAGATTAAAGAATTTCAAATTCTTAGACTTGAAGATCACTCACTCACACACATGCTCGAGCGGTCTGCGCGCGCTATCTTACTTACCGCGCGCAACAAGTGGTCTGTGTAGGACTGAGCGCGGTTACTCCATATAGCTACCAGGAGCTCAGAAGACTTCAGGAGGTATCTCTCTCACTTGAGGTTCTTTCTCTCTCTAAAACTGGAGCAGTGACGTCACACAACTAGAGCAAATTTCAGACGTGTCTTGAATATATCGATTATCCGCGCACGTCGATATTAGATCAGGCTATTTATTCGTAATCCGGGAAAACTTATTTCCTTCTTTCGTCACGCAAATGACCTTTAAGTTCACACACAAAATAAAAGTTTAGTATCCATGTCAGCTATGTATATAGCTTTGTGATGCATTATTAACCCGAATTAATTTATTTTTTGGTTTACGACATAGGCCTTGTTCCAATGCTGATCATCGGTGACACAAGGTATTTATTTAACCTTAATAGACAGGATGAGCGCGTGGATTTTAAGAATAGTGAAAAGTATAGTTATTTTAACTTAGTAGGATTTTGCTATAGGAAACTATTCGAACTTTTGTTTGTTTATTGCTTTCAACATTGAGAACATGCTACTTTTTAGTTAGCGTTATTTTATTTATAGGTATTGATAATATCTATCAAAATTTACTTTTGCAGCTCAGATGACTTGACGCATGAATACATTAAATAAGATTGAATAACGTTTCTTTAACATAATGCTATCCTTAAAAAAAATTTAACTGTAATAATTTCAATAGTTAATTAAAACAAACTTTTTTTTTTTTTTTTTGTATTTTCAAATGAGGCGCCCAACTCCATGGTCCAGTGGACCGGGAGGTCGAATTTTGATTAGGAGTCTATGGTTCCAACCTAGCTGACACTTAAAGGAATGAAATATTTACGAAGACTACTATTAGTTGCGTATCGCGATTTGTAACAATGTAATTAACTATTTTTTTTATAGCACCTCGTCTTACAACCCGTTGGGGTTTTACGTCTATGTACTAATTACACTCATGTGTTAAGGCCTAGGAAGGTTGATTTTAGAGAAAGTGTACCATCATTTGCATGGGGGTTGAGTGAAACACCATTTAGGGAAATCCACCCTACTACACCAGACCAGTATCGAACCCCAGTCTTCGACAGTCCAGTCTATTATGAGAGTAGTGCCTTAGACCATGTGGCCACCGAAGCGGCTAATTAGCTAGTTAAAATGATGTCTTGGGTTATACTACTCTCTGACCTCTGTTCAGGATCGGTGAATATGTGGAAGAAGCCGTCAAGCTAATATGATCCGGCTTTCTTGTGATTGGAAGGTTGAGGTTGATGGTTTACTCAAATCGCGATGATAAGCACCTTTCAAATATCGTCATAATAAGACCCTCTCAAACGATAGTCACATCGGCATAGCAAGAACCTTTTATATTTTATTTGGATCACCATAGGGATAACCTTTCGAAACATAAACTTCTGTCAGATTTAAATAGTAAGATATTTTCAAACTACAGTAGGATCACCATGATAAGAACTTTTCAAATATAGTCGGATCCAAATAGTAAAACCCTTTAAACAAAAGTCAGATATCCATCCATAAGATCATCACTATACATAGCTGACTAGACCATTTTTTATATGGAAACTCCCACCAAGTTATGGGGGAGTATACTTAATTCCACGGTCAAGACCCTGTCACTCTGAATTACATAACTCGTGTGTGGTCGACACATACCTGTGCTGCGATGCGTTTTATCCGGTTGGCCGAGTTATGGGAGGTGTGTGTGTGTGTGTGTGACACACGATACCCAGTAAACACCCGTAGGATATTACGAGACGTTGAAAATTAGAGGTGATTTTCATAGTGCGCATGCGTGTAATTTAGAAATTTTAGCTAGAAACAAATCATAGAAAATATAGTATATTAATTAATTTCTAACTAATCAATTTAGATTATGTTAGACCCGCACTGATTGCCAAACAGTCTACGACAGTGGTTCCTGGCCTTTTACACACCACGCCTTCTATTTCCCTAGTCTCCTTTATCATAAGAGGTGAAATTAAACACCTACGCACACCTTTCTAGTAGGCCTACTCTACGTAACCCATTTCTTACTAACAAAAGAAAAAAGATTAGTCAGATAGTAATGGAAATAAATGGTAGGACACAATCTCACAAACTTTCTCATATTGTGTATTATAGCTTCGAAGAAAATTTTCAAAAATAGGTTTTTAGTAAACTACCCTTAAATAAGTTTTACTCATAAAACAAAAATATTTTCCAACATTCAAATTTTCAAAACTAAACTATTGCAAACTATCCTACATTTATTTATTATTTGTAAAAATAAACACGTAGGCATTCTTATTTATCATGAAAAACTATTCACAAATTCCCATTTTGAATTCAACCTCCAAGGTCAACTTCTAAAACATTCCAATTTTATATAATAGTTGTAACTAAATAATATATAAATTATTCATTTATTTTAGATAATCAAAGATATTATTAATATGTAAAATAGTCCTTAGATACCAATTTTGAACCAATTTGCTAAAGCCATTTTTTTAAATATTTAAATAAAAAGTCATCAGTAAACTACCCATAGCCAAATTTTCTCCCCAAAACAAGTATACAGCGTTATTTGTCATATTTATGTCAAACACTCCCGATATATAAATTTTAAGCAAAATCGCTATAGCCATTTTCAAAATAATTAGAATTTTCAAAAATAACACCTCAGTAAATGACCCTTTATAAAATTTCTTCCCAAAATCAAGTACACAGTGTTATTTTTCATCTCAAACACTCCCAAAATACCCATTGGGAAACAAATCGTTAAGGTCATTTTTTTAAATCTTTAAAGTGTTTGAAAAATAATTCCTCATTAAACCACCCAGAAATGATTTTCTATCTCAAAACCAAGTACATAGTGTTAAATGTTATGTCATACATTCCCAAGATAGTCATTTGGAACCAAATCGTTAGGGCCATTTTAAAAATATTTCTAGTTTTTGAAAAATCAGTCCTTAGTAAATTATTCATAAATCATTTTCAACCCCAAAAACACGTAAACCCATACATTGTTATCTGCCATGTCAAACACTTCCATAATACCCATTTGGAACCAAATTGTTAGTTTCATTTTTTAAATATTTCAAGGTTTTGAAAAAGCAGTCATCAATCAGTAAACTACCCATAAACGAGTTTTTACCCTAAACCCAAGTAGATATGCAATTTAAATAAATCGTTGGAGCAATTTTTGAAATTACCCTTAGTTAAAGGGCGAGGGTAGAAAATAAAAATTGTGCTGTAGCCCCAATAAATATAAATATCAAATCTAAACCAAATCCATCAAACCGTTTCGGATTCGTAGCCAGGGGCAGATAAACAGATATGGGGATAGACCTAATTGTAAAATCCACTTTTTTGCATTCGTGCTCACATCAAACGTAAACATTTATCTTAATCTCAAGAAAGATTTTTTTCACACTCACAATAGGACTAATATATCTTGATATGAAAAAGTAAAAACATATGTTTGAGTAAATTGTGAATAGCAAATAATTTTTATCTGATGTAAAAATACAAATCAAAATAATTTTAAAATATCTATTTGTTTAGTGGACCCCCGCAGGACTTTTCGTGGACCTTAGGTTGGGAACCTCTGGCTTAGAGCATTTGGCTTGAAATATACCTAATAACTGGTGAGGATAAGGTCGGGTTTCAAACCCCGGTCTGATGTGTAGTGAGGTTGGTTTTATAATGTCCCCCTTACCCTCTCGCCGCACGTCTGGATTGTTGGTAAGACGCAACACACAAGAATTAAAAAAAACTCTCAGTCACTTAAACTATTCAAGCTAAGTGGGCAAGCTGAGAAGAGCGAATTTTAAGGGGATTCGCCAGCATTTGCTGGAAATCAGGATTAAAAAAATTACCGCGACTCATCTGTAAGTAGTAATATCAAAAACTTAATTGAATTATTCTATTTGCGTGACATATCGTCTGACTCTTTATGATAATTGGGTCACGTTAGAAAGGACTCTTCTCACACCTCCGCGATTCTTGCTCGGTCCGAGATCTCCGCATAGCCACTTTATTGTAGAGGAAAGGATAGTAGCATCTAAAGGCAGTATATTCTCAATTGCTAAGCAGATCAAAAGCAAATTTATTACTGAAACATGATTACATTCAACCGAATTCTTATAAAACCAGAAACATCTTTCTATGAGTTTTTTTTTGTCTTGAGTCCATATTAACTTGTATTCACTGTTAGTCAAATGCTATCTTGCAAAATTAAGGTAAATCATGATAAGAGAGAGGGAGAATAGAGTAAATAGTTGACCATTTTAATTTGTCCGCCTTTACGTTGTCAAAGTTATATTTCATCAGCTACTGTTAGAAAAACGGGGGGGGGGGGGGATGTGGAGGACTGCCTTAACCCACCCTTTAAGGTAGCCAGTCGAGGAAAAGAGAAAGGATTATTAGAGCTACCTGGTGGTGAGATACTAAACCATGAGCTTGGTTGGAATGCCTTTTCCCCTTCCAGAATCTTTCTTTATAGTAGTGTTATGGTGGGAAAACCTTCCACACCAGGATTCGTAACAAAATACACGCATATGTCCAAAGTTGATTGTTCGGTTGACTTTGGCAGATTTTTTTAACGGGTTTTAGTGAGTTATATCTGTATATACTTCCTCTGAAATGCAAGGCATTACCTTTGGCAGGGGAGGTGTATGGGTAGGCTAAGGAGTTGGCCTAAATATCCCTCAACTCCCTTGAGAAAACCAATTGCGAGAATTATTATTAGCACCGCGTCTTACTACCCGTTCGGGTTATACGCACTTACGCTAATGTGTAATGGTAGGATGATTGTGAGATGAAATGAAGGACCTACAGTTTAACGTGGAATCCGAACCACGGTGGAGACCGGTCATTCCTCACATTCACAAGATGTCTTGTCAGAGGTGAAGGAAGGGTTTGGTAATCAGATAAATCTTTGCCGGGATCGAGGATTGAACCCCGGCCGCCAGCATAGAAGTCTGACACCTTACCCTAGACCACCAGGTCACCTAATTGCGAAAAGATCTTTTGCTTTTTTATTTTAGATGATTTCCTTTCCTTTTCCATAGTCCATTCCTTTTTTCCTTCTTAACTCCACACAAGTCATTGATTTTAAAAAAAAATTAATTTGTTTAGTTAATTCTAAGTGGTTTCATGTACATTGTACGCGTGGTCACACTCTGTAAAAGGCATTACTCCAATAGACTGAATTGCCGATAACTCGGATAGTCGAAGTGGAATCCTAACCGGGCATAGACTACTCAGACGGGGGTTTCCCTAAAGGTTTTTTATCCTGCCTTCGTGCAAATGAAGGTACATTTATTCTAAATATGACCTCATTAACGCTAATCAATTGGCGTAAAAAAAATTAAATATCGTGGCCTTGTTGTAAGAACGGTCCAGAAAAAATAAATAGACTAAGCTTTACTGTTTGGTTGATCTCTTTATGGAATACGAACTAAGTACCACTGATTATGTAGAATAGTCTTGACGCTTACCGTGAAATATTTTAAATACATAAACAGACTAGGGCCACATACCTTAAACTGAATACATCAGAATTTTAATTAAAGGAATTTATCATATAGACTACTCAGTTGTAGGGCCATATTAAAGTATATACGAGTATCAACATCCGGCTGACTACAGATACATTTGACTTCGTTAAATCGCATACTAACGTATAATTAGCTCACACTTCATTATAATTTCAAATGTTTATTTGGCCTCTGTCAAGGTTTGTCTTATTCCATTTTAAGCAACTGTAACAGTTATTTTTGGAACGATCAGAAGTATATGGGAGGCTTCATCTGTTCATGTTAAAATAACTACATCTGAATAATTAATAGCTTAAATTAAAAACGTTTGTTGAAAGTCAAGCCGGCTAAGACCAACTTATTTATTTTTGCAGCTGATGTAACTATAATGATCAAAGTAGACTCTATAAACTATGATGAGATGCAGAGTTCTGAGTACAATATCTCATTAAGGGGCCGCTAACGTCGGTAGGCATTTCTTTGCAAACCGTTATAAAAAGAAAGAAAAAAATATTTCAAAAACACTCAATATTGGGTTTATCTAAGGAAACAAATATGTACTGTTTTGATATAAACTTTTGTAGACTGTTTAAATTAAGTAAAGAACTTTGAACAAATGGGCTGCTCAAACTATCTCATAACTATTATTATGACACGTATTGAGGTGATCACATAGAAAAGGTGTCAGGTTCGGCGGTGACAGAGAAGGTAGATTTAAGACCTATCTGTTGGGGAACACCAATGTTGTGGATTTTTCGTCTTCTCTCTTCTTTAACATGGATACACTTAACGTACTCTAACCTAACTTCTCGTATACTACCACTAGACACGTAAAGAAACAATAGAAGACATCAAAGTATATATTTTGAGTTTTTTTAACATTCGTAAAGCTATAATCGGAACTTAGCGGAAAGAACATTTTAGTAGATAAATGTAAAATTGTAAACATTGAAAAACTATTATATTTATCTTAAAAATTGTTCAAACGGACATCATGAGTGTAAATAAAATCTGTCGTCTTCAGAGCAGATGGCTTGTCCTATTAATATATGAATATATCTATTGACTAAATTAATCAATGGATAAGTTTCTTCTTATTACGATTCGACTACATGATCCATCTGCTTATATTGTGTTTAAAAGTACGAGCGTTACTAAATTCCTGTGCTCTATAATCTTTGTAAGATCCGAAATGCCTGGTAGTAGAGCAAGCAAGTAAAAAACTAGGATAGCTTATCCTGAAAATTGCTAGGTCATTCCCTTTAAAAGAAGTAATAAAAAAACAGGGCGTAACAAACTGAGGTCTGTAACGGCGGAAGGCTTATTTACTTTCTTTGAATGGCAACTATTGTACTGTGATTACATTGGCCTGAATACACAAGTGTGTATGATGGTGAGGAACTGTCAACCGGCGGCTTGTTGATACGAGCCACCTGCGTCGTTGGGTGATAGAACAAAACCATCAGTCTCATATTGTATTTGCCGGGTGAAGGAAGATTCGGTTTCGAACCCATTACAAGGCTTAATGAGGTGGTTATTTTCCTTAAATTGTTTCAGACTCTCCCTTAGCGCAAGTGCGGATTCATTTTCTCAAAATTTCACCCTCATATTGTAAAAGTAATTTGGGAATATTAAATATAAATGATAATAAATTAATAATATTAATGATAGCTTGGGGTCATCTGGGTGTTTCGCCGGCACATACAATCGCGGAGTGGGTCTGGTAAGGATAAAATACCTTGCTGTGTCTTTCTCCTGAACCAAAATATATGTTACACAACCTAGCACTTAACTCGGAGTCAAACCCGGCCTCCCGGATCTGCCTACTGCCAGAGTTATCACTGTCGTCCCAATTAGCCAGAATATACCAGGGGTTGAACACAGGTAGCAATTCCAACAATGGGTGGGGTAGCTCAAAAATACTATGGAAATAATGACTTGCAAATGAAATTACATTTAAAATAATTATATAGATTCTTACAATAAAAAAATATATTCAACCTGGACATTTTCCTACCTGACAGACATCATGCTAAACAACAAATCTAATTCTTGACATTTCATAACATTGTTGGATAAAATCGAGAAAAAGGAAATATTCACAAAAAAAATAGATAAAACGTTATCTGGTCAAAAACAATATATTCCAGAAATATTTCAGAAATATTAACAATATTGTTGAATGAAATTTAGGATTAAAGAACTTGACTTTTATATTTACAATATAGTGATAATAATGAAGAATTATATTTAAAACTTTGATGTATTAAATTTGGCTTAAGGCCTAAAAAAAATGTTAATTTGGAAAATATATAATTTAATACTGAAGGTAAAAATTAAACATGGCTGCGTGGAGATGTGAACACACGCCCGGTCAAAAAGGTAGTATCAAGGTAGTGGTCACCTGTATATTTAAATACTTGAGGAGAAAAAAAAAAGTAAAGAAAAATGTTTGAAGTCGAAATTGTGTTGACTTTGTACAAAATGCTGATGAATTTAATAAATGCAGTAGTGGTGGATATGACATCTCTGAAGTATTATGTAGGTCGATGAAGAAAACATAGTACTAAATAAAATGGCTCGTATTCACCCGTGTTGAAGTCTCGTAGGTCAGTCTTAAAAGTAGATGGTAAAAAATATAGAATTTACTCAAGTCCTAGTAGAAGCTCCTCCAATATTCTCGCTGTTTTCGAAGTAGGGGTTGTAATAATACTAAAGTGGTTTTTGGTGCCGGTGAGGTAATTTAAATTGCCGATAAAAATTATGAAAAGTCAGGAGCTAAATTTCACACGTCCATTCTTTAAGAAATGTTCGGCTCTAACCCCATTTTCTCGTCTCTTCTCGCCAGACTAACATTCTTTCCGGGTTTAAAACTCTGCCCCGCACTAAGCACAAAATAATAATTTTGGGGGGGAAATGTAGAATTTGAAAATATAGGGAACTAGGAACAAAAATAAAGTTAATTGTAAAATGTCCAGGTAAATACATGAAAACGTTGTTCAAAGTTTCTTCTTTAAGTCACCAATGGTCCAAAACTATGACAACTATTTGTTGACATGAAGTTTCTGGTATTAGAATCACCTATTTGAAATAAATATTCATTAATCCCTCTAAACGTCTCTGACGTCAGCTCGTGCCCCTCTGTACACCTCATCATCAAGCTTATATTTCCAATAGTCCCATTAGAGAGCGGTAATGTCTCGTCATGTTTCTCAGTCCTCAATAACTTGCTGATTAGTCGAATTAATGGTTCCCTTCCTCCGCAGTAGCCAACTTGAGTTTCTTCTATCAAATTAGCAATACAGATGAGTTATGATCTAGTCTTGCTGTTTAAACGTTATAAAAATTTATTTAAGAATTATTGAATTACACTGGAACCTTACAAAAGGGTAAATATACATTTTGACATGAAATTGGAGAAATATATAACTTTAGTTTCATTAGTTACCACTAGGAGTGGCAGCTAACATCAAATGTATTTATATAAATCATTCATGTTAGTTCTAGCATCTCCGCTAGGCGCAGTAGATGACACCGAAGATACAAATTGTGTAGCCAGCCTAGATGAGATTTCCAAGCAATCATCTTCTATCAAGTAAAATATTATGGAATTAAATCTGCATTTCAATATTCTCTACCCTATTATACGGGTAGTTCGGAAGGGTGGTAAAAAAAATATTAATATTTCAACAAATTGTTGTCTTCGCAACTTTTGTGTATATTATTTTTCACACCCAGGCTGAACCCATTTGATTACAAATTACACTAATGAGCTAGAGTTGAGGTAGAATTTAGATCAAATTTACCTAAGTTGGCTTAGAGAGACACTATATATAATGCCATCTGACCGGGATTCGGAACCCCCTTCTCCTTCCCATTCCCATCGCTAGTAGCCCAAACTAAATGAGCCTGACATTTAATCCACGTGTCCACCGGTGTGGATTTATTGAAAGCTTCAAAACGTATGATTGGTCACTGCAATTACAACACGCCATAACACGGTGATGACAACTGGTGTGCGATGGGCCAGTCAGCCCTGGGACCTTTCACACGACTCCAGTTGAGACGCCAGTCGAGAAAAATGATGGTAGGGGAAGCCACTGACTTGGCCAATTGGCTCAAAATCTACTCCTCAGGTCAGTCTACCTGCCTGGCCAGTGAAGTCACAACCTGCCGGAAAAATAATCAGCCCAGAATTGTCCACACGAAGCCAGTCACTGGCGTTTGTAAACTGACGCCCTGACGCCAGTCAAACTGGCCTATTCAACTGGTCTCGTGTAAACGCGGCAAATTATGTAGGCCTAACCCCTTACAATGAACCATAATTATTATGGTTCATTGTAACTATTTCCTCCGTCGTCTAGACAATACGTGCAGATAAAGGTTTTATTTTGATCCACAACAATGAAAATACCTTGAAATTCAATTAATAATTATAAATGAACAGCCAAGATTAAATATGGCGTAAACATTCTCAATGGAGAAATACTTGCAGAATCTAAATACACCTAACCAGACATTTTCACATCATCTTTTATAAGAACAAACTTTGTGGACATAATCTTAGATGTTTACTAACCTTAATTTTGGATATTTGACTTGGACGAATTACGAATGGAGAACCGCCATCACGCTGAAGTACTACCAAGCTCCACATATGTCGTTGCGTTCTCGTTTGACTAGCGGAATTATTTATTGTTTGTTTTATATTTTAAAATAGTTTGGTTTGATTATTATTATTATTATTATGTGTTTATTATAATAAATACTCAATGTTTAGATATTTTGTGATTTATTGATTAATAATTATATAGACTTAACTATTGTCAATCATCTGATACGAACATGGTCTCAGGAAGCTTCGTGCAAGATTGATATTATATTTTTTTAGACTAGACAATACATAGTAGTCCAGCATTGCATAGAGCAATGAAATATTAATGAAACTGGGGCTTAGACATTGAACGTTGGCTTAGGTCAGTTTTGTTGTCTTTAAATAATAGGAACCCTTAGTTAACCTTTAAGTTAGCAAACTTACTTCACATTATTTCATTATGCTTCAGCCTATAAGAAAGGGAGAGTAATCCACCAAACTAAGATTGCTACGTTTCAGGAAAATTGAGTGTATGTTTGTGCTAAAAATGACAGGGGCATTTGAGTTTGTACACGCTATACACTCAGCATCATGTTATTCAACTATAGGATATAATGTATGCAGAGAAACGTGAACGCTGGCTTATATTGCTGTCCGCTATGTACGGCCGCGTTAAATCACGTGCGGTTGATCGGAGTGACGTCACGACAGATGCATGGCGCTTGCAGCGACGACAGCTATTAATCTTTGTGAGCGCGGCCGACAGTGGCGATGTGTGGAATGGATGGATGGGGAGTTCAGAAACACACACTCCGCGCCGCATCAAGGTTTAATGATTTGTTCTCTGAGTGATGTTGATGAGCATATGGTCATGTGGGTTCGTGTGTGAAGAGGGGAAGGTTGCACTCATCGTAACAACTAATACACCGGTAGACCTTGTGTAGCACGGCTAGTTTCGAAACTTGTGCGAAAACTCGATAACGCTATCTCAAACCATGGTCTTGCAAACCACGGGGTGAAACAAAACCGTGCTAGTTTTGAAGTGTTTGTCGTACTGCGAGTTATGAACTACGGAATGTTGACGTTTTGATCCCCTGAACCAGAAAAAGTGGTTTTCACGATGCCTGTGTTTTTGTATCTCAACCTAGAGCTTAAACCATTTTACCGGTCGGGATGAAACTTTGATACTTAGGGGTTTTATAAGGTTTACAAAGGGATTTTTGGAACCAAATATTTAACACTAAAATAAAGGGTAGCTTACTTAAGGGCAAAAATAGAGAAAACAATGATTTTCTCAAAAAATATCTAAACATTTTGATTAAAGCCCTTGGCCCTGTCGAGTGCAAGTCTAAAACTTATTTTGCGGGATGGTGGGTGGAAGGGTGAAAGGCGTGGCATGGCTTCACAACCGACCAAAGTATTCTTCCGCGCCAACAAGAATAACAGATGGATCACGGAAACTATAGATGGTGCTAGCTACCGGGCAGGTCTTGAGGAAAAATCATACGTTTGGAAATGTCAGTTTTCTCAAGAACGAGTGAAATTTTTATGTTAATATTTTCAACTCCCCTTCTAAGATAATGTTTATTAAATGTTCCATTTTTTTATTTTTTGTAATGAAGCCAGCAGTTTTTACTGAAAAATGTCGATTTTATCTATATTTGATCACTGTTAAAATTATAGAGGAGACGTGTATATAAAAAGTATAACTTAATCAACATGCTTCTATTATTGAACAAACCGTTTCCGAAAATAAAATTGCAAAACCACAAAAATTCTTGATGATAACCGTTTGTTCCCACGCCATATGAAAAGGGCCAATCCAATCGCCTTAACATTCGTATCTTGAAACTGTTAAGCATTGCAAACAAAATTAACATTTTTTTTCACGGGTGAATGACTTAGAGGGTAATTTACATATGCGGATATCTTCAATTTTGATCATTGAGATACGAAAATAACTTTTCTTTAACAATTTGTAAGACTATTAAAGATAATACATATTTTTTAAATGCAAGTCTGAGAAAGGCGAGTTGATTTTTTTGTTAGTACTCCTGTACATAGTCGCTTCTTCTCACATCTTTTTACCTTCTTCCTTACACCAATTTACACGGTAGTTGTTTGGTCTACGGCAGCCACTAGTTTCCGGAGCGCATCATAGATTTCGTTGGGGATTTTTTTACTTGTGGCGGGTTGAGAATTTAGGACAAATAAAAATTATAAACGGGTTGATGACTTGTGTTATATTTTAACAGTTGAAATAGTTAGTGTGTCCGGAATTAAATTTCTCGAAATGTTTATTTGCGTTATAATTTAAACATAAGAAATAGTTACGGCGTCAGAAATTACTTAAGGGATGATGCGCTAACCGTAAAGAGTGACTTCATACAGTGTACATTACGTCCATGGCGGTTACAAACATCCTTTTTGGCGTTCTTGGTAAAAACAGGTAACTGCTTCGTGAATAACCGTCTCGAACCACATAATAAATACGAAATAAAACTACGGCGATGTTAAAGTAAATTGTTATAAGAGCCACCACGTTGGACCCTTTTTCTCACGTAAACTCTTCATCGTATCAAAAGCTTGTATACCAAGTGTACCACGTCCGGTAGATACCAGTATCACCAAAGAAGTGTACGCGGTAAGCTCTCATCCCCAAGCATCACCCTTCAAGTTTCCAATCAAGGAAGGTAAATACTAAGATCTGATTTGGTTGACTATCCCACGCCAAACCTCTCCTTTACTCTGAGAAGCCACACGTGCAAATTGAGATAGAACCCAACTTCCGGGTGTAGACAAAATAATAAGTAATAAATTAGTAAGAACTGCGAATAGAAGTACAATGTCAACAATGGCTTCAATAGAATGAAATTCACTAGATTGAAAAGTTAATAGCCTGAAAATAAGTTAGTGAGTTTAAATGATAATAGCCTACAACTCCTATTATGGCTTGGGATACTTAAAATTAGCATAGAACCCCATACTTTCTTATAATCAATCATTTTAGACAAAATTTTTAGCAAGGATAGGTCATTACTAAATTAAGCCTAGGATAGACAAGAAAAAACACGCTGAAGGCTATTATGAAAGCAATAGACCTAAATAGTTAAATAGATTTAATATATATGTAGGATGTTTCATTATTTTACTAACAATGAAAACATAATATTTAATAAGAAACTTGAGGAGGGAATATAAACTGGTTAAATGTTATTTGATATTATAACTGAAGGGCACTTGCAAGCCGATTATGAACAAATGAATCTACGTGTTTAAAGATATTAGATTAGCAAAATAAACAGGGTAAAATAAATATATGGATGTAATGGTCGAAAGAAAAGAGCCAAAAAACCCTGACCACTTTACACCACGTTTTACTACCCGTTCGGGTTATACACCTATGCACTAATTATGCTAATGGTTTAGGGACAGCTAAGTTTGAATTTAGATGAAGTGTAATCGCATTAGCGTGGGGGGATAGTGGGAAAACATTTGGATAAAACCCGCCTCGGCACACCCGACCGGGACTTGAACCCCGATTTATTACTATTGTTTTTATTTTTATTAGCAGCAGTACCGCATCTTACTACCCGTTCGGGTTGTACGCACCTACGCTAATATGTAATGGTAGGGTGATTGTGAGATTAAATGTAGTTTCTACAGTTTAACGTGGAATCCGAACCACGGTGGAGGCCTGGCATTCCCCACATTCACAAGTTGTGATTAATACACGTCTTGTCAGAGGTGAAGGAAGGGTTTGGCAATCAGATAAATCTGTGCCGGGACCGAGTATTGAACCCCGAACCTCCAGCACAGAAGTCTGACACCTTACCCCTAGACTGCCAGCTCACCAACCCCGATTTCCTCGTCATTTGGCAGTCTAGTCTCTAGACTATTGCGAGAGTGACACCTTCCAGTGGTTCCCAACCTTTTGTGGCCAATCTCCCCTTTCTGGAGGTTGACTAACACCTATCGCCCCCTTTTCATTTTCATTGTATGCCTAATTTTAATTTAAAGTAAAGTGTAAATAATAAAGCAGTTTTATTATTTTAAACAATTTTATTACCGTATATAAAAACAACCAAAGCAGTTTTATCCGGTCACTCTTAAATAAAATAGAAAAAAATAAATTAAATTGTACATTTTTTACAGATTTTTTTTAAGAACAAAGAAGTGAATAATTAACTAAGATCATTGACAGTCATTTAAAAAACGAGTACATGTTTTCATTTTTAAATTGGAATCTGGAAGAATTAAGAAAGTTGACAGTTAAAATTTGAAAAAATAAATGAAAGTTTGAAAACTTTGTTATTGTTTTATTTTACCTTTTCAATGGCTGCCTTGTGCTTGGTAGATTTCAGTTAAAGCTTGAATATCCGGCTCTATGTTCGTCAAGTTCAGGCGCAAATCTCCTTTGAGGCAAATGTCCAACTTATTTCTCTGTTTTGTGAGGAGCTGGACAACAGAACTAAATCCTTTTTCAACTAAATATGCTGATGGGAACGAGATGAGAAGTGGTTCAGTTTTTCCCCACAGTTGTGGATAAGTGTCGATAATCTTCACCCATACTAACTCGTAACTGCTCTGCTTGAAAATGATTTTCACCTCACAGTCATACTTCAGATCTAGAAACTCTGTCTGCAAAGAGTTATCAAGCTTATTCACAGCTTCAAATGAGAATGGATCTAGAATCCAATCCGGAATTTGTAACTTGGTCAAATCTTCAAATCTTGATTCCATGTCAGTTTTTATCTGGTCAAGGTGATCAGTAAAAATTAGGATTTTTTCTTCTGGGAGTTCAGGAGTCTCGTTATCTGACACTGAACACTTTTTAAGGGTCGGAAACTGAATCAGCTCTTTGCAGCCAATATTTACCTTGTGAATATCATACTTGGCGATGAATGATGAAATAATTCCTTTGGCCTTGATAAGGTTCATCTTGTTTCCTTGAAGCCTTATAGTGACTTTGTTCATTTTTCCAAAAATATCTGTAAGGCATGCAAGTTACAACTTGCGTTGCTTCAAATTCTCACTTAAATCAGGATCAGACGTGTCGATAATCTCAGTAACTGTGTCAAATAATTCGATGAAATGGCACAAACAGTTTCCTTTGGAAAGCCTTCTCACGGCCGTATGTAGAAGCAAGCGTTCGAATTCCTCATCATTTTCATGGCAAAGTTGTCTGAACAGATGGTCATTGAGGGAATTAGCTTTGATCTTGTTGACACCAGTAATAACCAGTTGTAGGGTTTCATGCAGGACACCACTCAATTTTTTCGCAGCTAATTATTGACGATGAATGACACAGTGAATAGTGATGACCTCTGGCACTTATTTCTTAAGGTGGGATAGAAACCCAGCATGACAACCTGACATGGCAGGAGCACCGTCTGTTGCACAAGTGCTCACGTTTGTTAGGGGAATCTCTTTTTGCTCAAAATAATATTGAACCACTTTAAAAATCGACGATCCCTTCGTATCAGTGATCAAAGTTCTAGCAAACAACATTTCCTTGGTAATTTCCTTTTGTTCATTGATAAACCTCACATAAGCTAATAAAATTGCTTTGTTATCGATCACAGTTGATTCATCAATCTGCAATCCAAATTTACTTTTTTTCAACAAATTGATGAGTTTGGATTCAACGTCCGTGGCCACTTTGTCAATTCAACTGGAAACAGTATTGTTGCTCAAAGGAACCGATAGACTTATCTTATTACTAGGGCCCTCTCCTAGTATGATATCAATAATTTTTTTGGTAGCTGGTAAAACAAGAGTTTTGCCAACTGTGTGAGGTTTACCACATTTAGCGATCAATAAAGAAGCAAGAAGACCTTTGTCAATATCGGTTGCTCGTTTTTTAATTAATTCACTCACATTAGGCCATTTATCAGCTTTAGCTTTGAGGTTTTGAAAATAACTAAGTTCTTTACTCACTTTATCACTGTGTACTCTTGATAAATGATCTTTCATTTGCGAAGGCTTCATGGCTTCATTACTAGTAAATGTTTTATCATACAGAAGACAATGTGGAAATTGCACATTTTTTGGTGACGCGATAAAACCGAATTTTAAATACTCATATGAGTATTGACGACACTTCTTTTTTGAATCCATTGTGCATGAACTTCTATACTTCAAAACAAACCCACAAAAACAGAAAATACATGCACAAAAACTGATGGTGAGGCACACAAAGGCTAGTGAAGACTGAAGACGAATGTAGGTCAATGGCAAGTGTGTTGTGATGGCAGGAGGGGGAGGGGGTTGAGTCACCAGTCGGCCGCGCTGAGCAACAACAGATGTGCACTGTGAGAGGGGTGAGTGCTGTGAACTCGCCGGCTGAGAATAGCCAGTGACTCGTGCTACCCGGCAACTTCTACTGTACAGTACTATTTTAATTTTTCCTCCTTTGAATACTCATCGCCCCCAAATCGCCTGAAATTATTTATCGCCCCCCTGATAATCCAAATCGCCCACTTGGGGGCGATCGCCCCCAGGTTGGGAACCACTGCCTTAGACCATGCGGCCACCGAAGTGGGCAAGTTGATAATTATGCTCTTTGGTGAACAGGGGTGTCTCTTTTTTCCCCAATATGTTTATGTAGCCGTGTACATTATTTTATTTATGCTCTTTGATTGAATACGGAACGATTATTTATTTTTATATTACGTTCCTGCAACAATGTCTATTCTTTCATTTCACATAACTTACGCGTCTCAATTTCTAGGTAAAGGAGGAGAAAGTTTTTCCGGTAAACCACCGTACTGTACCATTTTTGACCATTTTGTTTATATATTCTGTGCAATGATGCGTTTCTTCCAACAAATAACCATCACAAGTTTGCAAATGAAGAGAGAGAGGTGCTTCCATCTTCTTGAGGCCTGATCCATGATTATGTGCAGCCCGTGGGAATCTTTTGTTGAACTAACATAACGATGCGACCCGATTCATCTTCTTATACATTAAAAAAAAACACCATTTGAAAATTGGAAACAACATTTGGAAATTGATCATTACTTGGGTAAATTTAGCACGTGAGACCGATATACAAAAATTGTTAAATTTGCTCACCAAATAGGGTACGCGAGATGTTTGACAGCACATTGATATGTGAACAGTTGTTTTCTCCTTGGAATATAACAAACACCTGAGAGATCATGGCTTACGAACACTCACTTTTCATCAATAAATAATTATATTATAATTGGTCAATGTGAGAGAAAATGTAGGGATGTCGTAAAAATGTATATGTAAAGTAAAATAATAATAATAGTTATTATTGTTATCATAGTTATATAAATGTATTAAATCTATATAGCTATTAAACATTATCAGCATTGTTTTCTCTTTTTAACTATTTGTTATCTCCATGTTTAGATATGTTATGCGTCGCATAATGAATGACATGTGAATGTGTGTGTGGAATGATTGTGTTTCTTTTCTTCTTCTTTTCTATCTCTCTCGCTTATTTAATTATACTTTCTGCATTTATTTTCTTTTAATATGTTCATAAATTTACAATTAGACTGTTTGTGTGGGCAATATTTTTTATCATTAATATTTTTGTCCAGGTATTATAAAGCACATACATACTAAATGTAGATAAGGGGCTAAGTGGAAGAAAAGGTGCTGGCCTTAACTTTGCACAAATAAAAACGATATACCTATTATTATTATTTATTATTATTATTATTATTATTATTATTATTATTATTATAAGGGACTTATCACAATATTTAAGGCTTATCACTTATTCTATTGCTTTATTTTTTTTACAATATCATCTTAATTTTCTTTTTGCAATAATAATGGCTTTATATATATATATATATATATATATATATATATATATATAATATATATATATATAATTACAGAGAGAGAAAGAGAGAGACTATATATCTTGACTTATTATGAGAACAATACATACTTTTTGAAATGCTCCCCCCTTCTTATTTTCAATGCTCAATATGGTCCTTTTGATCACACGAGTACGTTTTCACAAAAACCATGACCCCACCAATTATAGGAGTGATATATTCTTGTGGCATAAATTCAGCACTAAATATGGGCATAGGTCTCATAATTTGTTCTTTCTCTCGCGGTGTTTTGCTGGCGATATGAATCATATCTTTGACCGCTAGTGTGAAGTCAGGGTTTCAAAACTAGTAGCTCTGGAGAGACTGGTGTTCGACCATGATCGGAGTCACTATTATGGTATGTATTTATAGTCTAACCGCGGGATTTATCCAATCTTCCAGGATACGATTAACGAGCCGTTCAAGTATAATGAGGATTTATTGGCTGACTCCTAATCTTGACTATCTTTACGGCCTTATATCTCCCAGCCGTTGATGGTGTAGGATAAAAAAAAACTGCTGCATTTTACTACTCACCCAGGGTATTTTAAATACGCTAATGGGGTATGGAAGAGTAAGGTAGCCTTAGAGGAAACGTACTGTAAACTCACTTGCGTTAAGTAATGTAAAGTAAACTATTTAATAAAAACCTCATTCAGTACACACGTCCTGGATTTGAATTTCAAGCTCCCCATTATTGGAAAACTATACTAAAAGTCTGACATTTATTCCGCTTGTTCAACAATGTAAGCTTATGTATGCAAAATAAATATCACTCTTAATCTCATTCTGTGTATATTTGTACCCCTACCAACTATAATACCCTTGGACCTAGACCACTTTGTCACCAATGTAGGTTCAGTTTTTATTAAATAGATATTCGTGGACATAAATATATGGAAGGGTAAAATAGCAACAGGCTAGATTTTGATTTTTTTTTAAACCATAACTGGCGTAATTTAGAAGATTTTACTTAAGAACAATTTTTTGTTGCTGATAAAGTGGTAGAGCATTCGATTATTACTAATATTGTTCATAAAAAGTTAAATATATTTCAATTAAAGACCGATCTTGTAATTTTATCTTATTATAGGGGTATTCTTGTGGGAAACCAGTGGAATCTATAGTAATCTTTGCCTTACATATCATTCAGTTGAAGACCGAATTGTAAGTACATGCATCTAACAAAGGGGTATTTAAGTGGGATGTCAACAGTAGAATCTACAAGTAATTTTACTTCACATAAAGTGGAATATCTCGCAATAGAAGAGCCAGCTGTGAAGGACTTGAGTGGTGGCAATTTGTATGTGTGTGCGCGCGCCTCGTAATTTTTAATTAGTTTGGCGTGATTTGTAGAAGCAATACGGTTGCTTATGTGAGAACTACTTAAACTTATGACGTAACCATTAGTTACTTAATTGAGCCTTGTGAAGAATCCTTCAAACTACCACTACTACGACTGGATGTGTGTAGAGTAATAAAACTTAAAATTAGAATACATATTAGGAGTTCAGGGGCAGATGGACGCAAGTCAAAAACATAGGAGACACAAAATGTTAGTTTCTAACTAAGGCCTCAGCGAATGGTCAAGTGATCCGAGAACTTGACTAAAAGTCTCTACTCTGGAGGGTCTTAGCTCGATCCAAGGAGGGACCTAAACAATTTATATATCAAGCAATCATGTAGCTCGCCATGGGATGTTATAATTTCATTATGTTTGTTATATTATTTTGCTTAGGAAATTCATACACGCTCATAATCGATTGATTACATCAACACGTGACTTTCAGACAAACTTAATTATAGAACAGATACGACGCCCAGTGTCCCTGCCGTTAATCCATCTCTCTGAAAGGGGAAGCCAAAAATTAACCCATATTTAATTTTCGGGCATGATGAGAATTGAAACAAGGACCATAAAATTAGTAGACAGATGCGTTAAAGATTTAGCTAAGGCGTCGGAATATGTTGCTATGGTCAGCTGTGTAGCTATAGTTCGATCCCCATGGAATTTTTTAGACGTACATTTTTTAAATTACTATAGATTACGAAATTGTATATTTATTACAGATGTCAATACTAACGTCGACTATAAGATATAAAAAATCATTTGAACGCGACTTGAGTCACTATTCAGTTGTGCCCCGAGAAATCCATGAGAGTGTTGGAATCGTTGGACTTGTCAACGGATAATTTATGTGTAGGGATAGGGGTAATTTTTAACGCCGTTAAAACTTTGTACATAATAAACTATCATATAAATAGCCTACGACTTAAAAAGCTTTCATCAACACAAATAATGGTTTAGTTAGCTATATAAATGTAACGCAATAATTCTAATTTTAATTTTTTCAAGTGAGTATGGTATATAAAGTTTTATAAATAAAGCATAGTTTAAATTAGGTCATGATACGGGTTATCTATACTTATTCCCAGCGGAAAGGATTGGGTGCGGTTTTTACAGTTTTATTTTTATTTTTATATTTTTTATATTTAAAAAACAATTGAAAAATGACACCTGGACATGGGAATTGAACTAAAAACCTTTTCAATATGTTTTACCACTGATATCCCATTTTTATTGAAAAACTCGGCATAACTAATTATTTTTCCGTTTTCTATTAGAAGGTGATATTCTCATACAACAAACACAATGAATAGGCTAAGATAAACATACTGTTGTAAAGCTGGCGAACCAAGAAAATACTGTACTTACAAATTGTTATTTATTAATTTATACGGTCTTGTAATTACAACATAAAACAGAAAACATAGTCAAAGAGTAACTAATAATTAACACTACTATAAATCCTATAGTTATAGAGTTACTAGGTTAAATATGGGTCAAGCTAGCTGGCTTGAGTTAAATTAAAGAAGAGTCCCATAGATACTCTAAATGATGAACAGTAAATGGACGATCTATTATATACATACAGATGGCTATCAGTCAGGTAACAACACCATGTAGTACTATGGCCGGTCTTTTCCCGGTGGGTATTGCTGGAGCATTCAATAGTACATATAAACAATTACCCATACCCTGGGGTATGCAACAACGCTAGTACAATCTAACATTAAATACATAGCCAAACCAGGACTCTAACAAGGGGTGAAAGGAAACACTATCCGTGCGGGCCATTATAAGAAACTAGCCGTGTTCCGCACTTTGCGCACCCAAAATAGTAACACAGAAAGAAGTGCCAACAAGAATGTAGTGTGACTCTGACCTAACTAGGTCCTAGACAAAAGGCGTAGACAAACTGCTTGTAGCCATACAAATATGGAATATGTGGACATGCCGTTTAGGGCGTTACGAAACATTACTGTGTCATAAGCACCCAGAATAGTTAAATGGATACATGCATTAGAAAAACTTGACCACCTGGTCCTCCTTATATATATATATATATAGCTCAAAGCCTCCGTATTTAAACTATGTCAAATGGACATAAGAAAAATATAGCCAGACAATCTGATGATAGGTATTAGCCAATATGTTTCTTTGGCTAAATAAAACATGTTAGAAGGACGTAAAAAACATAATTATAGAGCATAACTTCAGCTAGAGTCTGAAGGACACATAAAACATTCTTACAATAGAACAAACTGTGTCGGAAGGACACATAAGAATATTCTTACAATAGAACAAACTGTGTCGGAAGGACACATAAAACATTCTTACAATAGAACAAACTGTGTCTGAAGGACACATAAAACATTCTTACAATAGAACAAACTGTGTCGGAAGGACACATAAAACATTCTTACAATAGAACAAACTGTGTCGGAAGGACACATAAAACATTCTTACAATAGAACAAACTGTGTCGGAAGGACACATAAGAATATTCTTACAATAGAACAAACTGTGTCGGAAGGACACATAAAACATTCTTACAATAGAACAAACTGTGTCGGAAGGACACATAAAACATTCTTACAACAGAAAAAACTGTGTCGGAAGGACACATAAAACATTCTTACAATAGAACAAACTGTGTCGGAAGGACACATAAAACATTCTTACAATAGAACAAACTGTGTCGGAAGGACACATAAGAATATTCTTACAATAGAACAAACTGTGTCGGAAGGACACATAAAACATTCTTACAATAGAATAAACTGTGTCGGAAGGACACATAAAACATTCTTACAATAGAACAAACTGTGTTGGAAGGACACATAAAACATTCTTACAACAGAACAAACTGTGTCGGAAGGACACATAAAACATTCTTACAACAGAACAAACTGTGTCGGAAGGACACATAAAACATTCTTACAATAAACAAACTGTGTCGGAAGGACACATAAAACATTCTTACAACAGAACAAACTGTGTCGGAAGGACACATAAAACATTCTTACAATAGAACAAACTGTGTCGGAAGGACACATAAAACATTCTTACAATAGAACAAACTGTGTCGGAAGGACACATAAAACATTCTTACAACAGAACAAACTGTGTCGAAGGACACATAAAACATTCTTACAACAGAACAAACTGTGTCGGAAGGACACATAAAACATTCTTACAACAGAACAAACTGTGTCGGAAGGACACATAAAACATTCTTACAACAGAACAAACTGTGTCGGAAGGAAACATAAAACATTCTTACAACAGAACAAACTGTGTCGGAAGGACACATAAAACATTCTTACAACAGAACAAACTGTGTCTGAAGGACATAGTATTAAAAGTCGGAGATATAAGGTGATACTTAATCGGATCTGGCGAGGCTTCTTCTGCGACGCTGTGGTGAGTCCAACTCCTCATTCATTGTGACCACCAGTATTAGTGGCACTGGAGATTTGTTCAGAAGTTCTTCCTTCGACGAAATTTTACAAAGAAGTGCAGTTATGTGGCACATGGGTTCCCATGTTTTATACACTTGGTCTAACTCGGGAACGAACCAAACGGAGGGATCGATGGAAGGTAAGGCGGGTGTGGGGGGTAGAGGAGAGAGAGAGTTTCCCAGAAGATCCACTAGGGAATCAGCGCCTTAGTGTTGAGGCGTCAACTGGCGATACTGAAGTTCTTTTCCATCTCGTGCGTCCCACGGCCAAGACATCCGCCAAGCCGCTATGCTGCCATGCTTGCGGAAAGGCTCATGAAAGCATGGTTATAATATCAGACTGCATCCTGTCTATCGTTAGCCATTTTCTTCTACTTTCTAAAGAAATAGATTAGTTTTAATTTTCTTCTACCTTCTAAAGGAATTGATTAGTTTTTGTTTTAATTTTCTTCTTTTAATTCCTTTATTTCGTTCGTAGCTTTATTGTCATGCTTGTAGATGTCCTTTATATAGAGGACATGCTACAGCATGGCTTACTAATATTAAAATTTTCCAAGGAAGGACTTCTCTAAATAGTTTCTAGAGGTATCTGATTTTCAAAAATGGTCCAGGCAAAGACCACTATGAATAGCTTCTAAAGGCATCTATTTTCAAAAACTTGTTTGGGAAGGACCACTTCAAATATCTTCCAGAGCAATGATTTCAAACTGGAGGCCACAACCCACACGCTGAGTAAGGTGATATAAGGGACCATGAAAGTTTTTTTGTTCTAAAAATTGAGTCAAAATTTTAATAAGTTTGGAAGCCACTCTTCCAGACACATTTAATTTTCAAAAATTATCTCAGAGAAAACCATTATAAATAGATTCTAGGGACATCAAGATTTAAACATTTGTTGAGGGTTTACCATTCCAGATAGCTTCTTGAGAAATCTAATTTTCTAAACATTTACAGGTGAGAACCACTGTAATAGCTTCTGGAAGCATCCAGTTTTCCAAAAGTTTTGGGGGGAGACCACTTCAAATGACTTGTAAAAATATCAAATTTTAAAAAGAAAAATATGCAGACAAGTATCAATCCAAATAGGGCCATCCAAATTTAAAAAAAAAAGAATTAGATAGCTTCAATCCAAATAGCTTTTGACAAATCTAATTTTTAAAAATCAGGTCAGGAACACTTAAAATAGCTTAAGGAGGCATTTTTTTAATCTCCAAAACTTTCTTAAGGAGGACCACGCAAACAACTTGTAGGGAAATCTTAATTCCAAAAGTTTTATGGATGAAAGCCATTTTAAATAACTTTAGGGGAAGTCTAATTTTCAATATCTTTCCATTCAAAGATCATTCCAAATAGCTACCGAAGCATCCAATTTTAAAACAGCAGTTATGACGGGGGAGAGGGTTGGATATTTGAATTGGAGGTCCAAGCACATAAAAATATTATTTTTGATTATTTACTTCCCCTTTCTCCCTTCCTCCACAAATAAGGTTCCACCACTACTGACCTAATCAACAATGAGAGGACTGTAACACTCAGCAAAATAGTAAAGTGGTCACTAAACTCTTGCTTTGGTGCAGCAAAAGATATACTGGAAACTATTATTATTTGTGCGTACTAGACAACAACCTTGATAGTAATAAACATAAATGTGTTGTAGCCAAGAGTACTGCTTAGATACACATATCTCGTGGGCTGGAGTTTGCAAACTCGGCAATCAATCAATAACAGCGATTTCATTTCTATCACACTTACATAACGTTTACAGTGCTTGGTGGGTGAGTGTGTTACGTCGGATTTTCTGTAAACTAGATATGTTAGTACTTTTATATTATGATTAAAGCCTTTATTAATATATTAATTCCTTCACCTGGAATTCAGTGATCTGAAATCCTTACCGAAACATTTTCTTGAAGATTTACCAGAAAGTTAATGGGAAAAGAAT
The DNA here is from genome assembly GCA_039000515.1 of Timema cristinae. Lineage (NCBI taxonomy): Eukaryota > Metazoa > Arthropoda > Insecta > Phasmatodea > Timematidae > Timema > Timema cristinae. Next base: position 66,623,940 of record JBCFYV010000012.1, on the reverse strand, counting down.
AATCTCTATATTGAACAAGTGTCACCGAGACCTAAAGTTAACTTCCTAATAGCCAATAAGCTGAATCCAAAGTTTGGTCTCTCCAGAATCCCCCTACCCAATCGTTGTTTTAGTATTCAGTGAAATCTGCAACGTTTGCGGGTTTTGTATTACTCACGCGCAGTTTCCCCGTTACCGCCACCGCGGCGCTGTGTTCCCATGGGTCTGAACGACCATGTTCCCAATCCGTGATCATCCGCTGTGTTATCCCGCAAATATTTGAAGTGTGTTGATTGTGACTGAGCTTAAGCCCCTGTGCCCCCTCCCCCCTCATATTGAACATTGGTTATCTCGCAGCAGTGATCGGAAACTGAATAAGAGTGGGATGGGGAGGCAGGGGTGAGGGTTGGAATGAGAATATAAACTCGGAATTGTGACGTGTTCGTTTTATCGAGGCGTGGAGTTGTTTTAATTATTTCGCAGTCGGATTGCCACAAGAATTATATATATAACGAATAACAAATAAAGCAATTTTTAACAGGAGCAACACAGAATATTCAAGATAATTGATAATTATGGCTTTGAAGCTTCAGAACTGGCATTTTAACTGGCATTTGGTGCTGAACATAATAAGTATGTATATATAAGTATATATATTATATTTACATAATATATTATATTATATTATATTTACATAATATATTATATTATATTTACATAATATTTTACTATACATAATATTATATTATATAATGATTATATTATCTTTACATAATATATATAATTATATAACTTGAACATGCGAGTTATGAAGCTTCAAAACCATAATTATCAATTATCTTAGAATATTCTGTTTTGTTCCTGTTAAAAATAACTTTATTTGTTTTAGAAGAAGGCTAGATATATGTTTCTAAAAATTGATACCTAGAACTCATTAAAGCGACCTTTCTCGTGAGACGTCTTTGAAACTGAGCTAACTAATACTTATATTTCGTATATATTTTTAAAATTATAAGACCTAAAATGTGAGACTTTCAATCCAAGAGAGACGTCTTGATATATAAGTTTCACCTCAATTTTGAGGTCAGCCACATTATGAAATAACAAACGACCTCTTAAATAAAGCAAGATTTCTGGATGTCGACAATGTGTCTCATCACTCTTATGGTTGGTTTAATCTAAGGCATCCCTGGGAAAATTTGTGCTCACTACCTGTTTCGGGGGGGCCCGCGAGCTACTGAATGATGACCAATACATGAAAATCTCAACCAAGAATGGTTGAGTCTGTTCCGTTATAACTCTCAGATCGGCTACCCCTTGTCAAAGTCGGGTCATGTGACCAGCTACACACCCCTGGACCATTGTGGGCAGCTTCTAATCATGAATGAACTCCGGTTTCAGGTGGAGCCGGTTCCTCTGTCATTCATTCACTGACACATTCATTAACAAACTCAAGAGTGGGCTACTAATGGGAGTTCAACTTGTCCCTTTTGGTCCACATGACCCGTCAGACCACTTTAGTTTAACATTGTTACCAGCGCAACGGTGGGACGGACTCTTGACTCACATTCCTAGTGAGGGGAGGGTTGGTGCATTTCCACCCAAATTTACCTTAATCACTTTATCGCTGTTGGTTGGATGGACTAAGTTACTAACACTTCACCCACATCATCCTGTTTCTCTAGATTTTATGAGTTTAAGTCTTTGATAGCTAGAACTTGCACAACTTGAACTATTCACTCTCGTTCAACAGCTTTAAAAATTGAAACCTGAGGGACTTGTGGATTGGTTTATGAATTTATTAAAATAAATCTAGGAAATTAAAAACTTTATAACAGGATTTTTTCCGCTGTAATTATATACTGGTCCGGAATATTCAAAAATGTACAGTACACTAATAGGGGTAAGTATGAGAAGTATAATTTAGAGAAAATAAACACGCATTTGCTTGGAGGGAGCTTAGTAAACCATTAGAAAATACAACCCATTCCCATGGATGGAATTACAACCTCGACCTATAAGTCATACCACCAGGCAAGGTGATAATAAAGCCCTTGCCCGCATGTCCATCGATGTATATACCTAATATTATTCTTTCTATGGTGATCTAACTTTAACCAAATACAACCTGGAGTTTTTTAGTATTGAATTTAAACAAAAAAAGTGCACTGTGATTTATAGATCATAAGATGATTAGAATATAATTTAAGGCATTTTAACTTAAAATTGTAGACATATTTATTTATTTAAAACCAAAATAGACCAACATGCTTATTTTAGAAGCCAATATTCTACTTTTATTTAATTGGGAAACTGATTTTTTTCCGTTTCTCTAGTATGACACTCATGGTTTCTGCCCAAGTTAGAATAATATACAGTAAGACCTCGGTAGACCGAGCCTCATTAGTCCAAAATTCCGGTTAATCTGAACACACTTTTTGGAAAATAGGGGGTGGGGGGCAAAGTCAAATTAAATATATTTTATTGGTTAGCAAGGTCAAAGTTAAAAGAAAATTGTAAGGAACATTGATATTTGATAGTAAGTGCTTAATATTTACATTTGTAGTCAACACAATGTGTTTACCTGTAACTAAAAATAGTTACACTACATATTAAGTGTTACATGTCAGTTAAATAAGTGATAATTTGGTTAAAACAATCAATTGTTATTTAAAATTCGTGAAACTACTGTATCCCCGTATTCTCCCACTTAATCCGAATTTTCGCTAATCCGGACATGCCTCGGTCCTAATTAGTTCGAATTAACAAATTTCAAGTGTGTTTGTATTGTGATAGTCATCGTAGAGGTTATGGGGATGAGCAAAACATTTTAAGGACTACGGTTCAATTCTAGGTTATGCCTAAAATAATTTACTGTTTGAATAAAGTTTTATTCTTATACTATAGTCCAGATATTTAATGTCGAATATTGTTGATAGATATGTTGAGTTAGTTTGTAAGTCGTGTGATGTTATAAGCTTTTATTTAGAAATTTTCTTCTCCAAGTACCCAAATAGAGATACATTAGCTTTATCAATTGATAGTCAAATAAATTGAAAAACGGAGTATAGCATGAACAGGTGCTAGAAACAATTTTTAAAATAAATAAAAAATAGTGTAGTTACATTTGGCTATTTCAAGCAAAATTATAATATAAATTCGCACAAGATTCGTGAATAATTACAAACATATTATATTTTTTACTTTTACGTACTATGTGATCTTTAATTCTATAAGTGAATCTTAATTCCTACAAATGTTTTATTCTATTGATTTTACATATGAAACAAGACAATTGTAAAGAACACCTTTCGTACTTGCTTGCATGATTTGTTTATGACTTACACATTTTCCGTTGGGTTATTAAAAAAAACTAATAAGGCCTTCCTTACCGCCTCATACCCGCTTTATTTAAGGATTTAAAATAGTGTACAAACATAGCAAATGTCATATACGAATTCAATTCTATTGTTGTAACATTTTAATAAAGCCTGCCCAAATAATTCGTGGTTGAATTATAATACGCATGCATACAAGGGTGTTATATTATGAACAAAGTTTGAAACGCCGTCATTGCTATAAAATGTCTACGCTTCCAACTGACTAAACTTTTCATGGTATTCAAAAACGGCTTTATTGGAAATTATCGCTTGCGTACAATTTTATTGAAACGTTTCGAGTGAAAAACAAATCATGTCACATTTATTTTAAATGGGTATCTTATGTGAAATTTGCTTTTATAGAGCCTAAAATGTAGTTTGGCCCTATAATATAGACAACGTATTGTAATTGTGAACAGATTTTACCCCAAAAATTGGGCATTACAAATATGTATTTCTGTCCTTGGAGCTGCAGTTAAACAGTTTGGTGGATTTGGTTTAAACTTGATATTTATAGATTATATTGTCATACCTTGGGGAGTTTTTCTAACCCTCAGATAAAGGGTAGTCTACTGATAAATAATTATTGAAAATTTGGAATATTTTGACAGTGCCTCTGACCGTTTTGATTAAATTGTAGTCCAACATATTAGCTCAATCGTTAGCGTGTCTGTCTACTGAGCTAAGGTTCCCAGGCTAGATTCCTGGTATGACAGAAAAATTTATCTTTTGTGAAATGAAGGTTACGCGCCCCGCCCCCCTACTTCCCCTTTCGCACTGATACATTAACGGCTGGGGTTTGGATGTGGATGCTGGGTCTGTTATAAATTTAATTTTATTTATAATGCACATGCTGAAATAATCAGTCGGTTCAGAAAGTGCACATTTAAACATCAAATAAAAAAAAAATGAAAATTATTAAAATGTATACTTTGGAAGGGTTTGACATCACAAATAACACTGGATGCTTATTTTTCGGTGACAAAATTGCTTAAGGGTAATTTACTAATGGCTTGTTTGAGAACTTATCTACAAAATATAATAAAGTATAATAGAGACTATGTGTGATTGTGTCGTATCATTTATTTTATTAGTAATAGTGCATTGAAGAGCATAGCTATAGCTGACTTATTCTATGGAATAAGGTCAGGGAGAGCAACAAGAGGAAGTGTACCCACATTAGCGGGAAAAGAGGATTGGAGAAAACCTTAAAAAAACACATCACATGGGTCTACCAAGTGTTACTAATAATAGTCTTAAGTTATCGTGGACGTATTCTAAACTACTTCTAGTGGACTGTAACATCATTTAAGTGGTGATCCCATGTCTTACACCTTCGTATCATCTGTGAGGAATGAGCACGCTTCTTTTATATTTGGGTCCCTCGGTTCCGGCACAGATTTAACTGATTGCCAAACCTTTCCTTCACCTCTGACAAGACGTGTATTAATCACAACTTGTGAATGTGAGGAATGCCAGGCCTCCACCGTGGTTCGGATTCCACGTTAAACTGTAGGTTCTCCAGTTCATCTCACAATCAACCTACCATTACACATTAGCGTAAGTGTGTATAACCCGAACGGGTATTAAGACGCGGTGATAATAATAATAATAATAATAATATAATAATATATTTGGGTTCGAATCTCGTTGGGCCTACTTAGTTCTAAGACGTTTGAACATATTGCATTCGTGTGAATAACCGTAATTCTTCACAAGATAGTATGCCCATTTGATCTATAGTGAATTGGTTTGGTTCACGAATGCTTGTTTATCTTTAATTGATAACCTTTTTGGTGAGAGTCAAAAATTTGTGGAAGGTGGGGGTTTGGGGTGGGTAGAGAGGTGGGAGTTAACGTGAAAGAACTCTTCTGGCCTAGCAGCTATACAAATAAACTAGGGCGATGTTTTAAAAAATGTTACATGCCTATAGTAGATTGTTCGTGCATTCTATGCTTACAGCGTGAATGCATAGAGTTACGCAAAACTCAAACTTTCTTTTAAATGTAACGAGAGCCCTCGTTGTTATAAAACAAATATTGAAATTGACGTTTTGTTTCCAGAGAGTTAATAACTATGGGTTGAACACAATACATCGTGTTGAATTTACCGAAATTGAGTTTATTTTACTCTTAACATTTCTACTATTTTTGTTACGTATTGTCACTGGTATTTATTTACGTGTATGAAAGAATTACCAAATTTGATAAAGTTCAAATATTGCAAATATTTATTTAAAATAACACTTTTACTGAGTTTCTTTGCTAATAGAATAAGTAAATATTTACTGTAAAATAATATATCCATGGAAAAAGGTACAGAGAGGGACAGGAACAAATAAAAGGCCCAACTTCAATATGGATTTTACATAGAAAAGAACACAGATCACACTTTACATTGCTGCCACTGGTTTGGACATTTCTTTACGTACTATACCTAAATTAGTTGTTACTGGCCAATCCCTTGACCAAAGTTTTGTTTTATCAGAACTCTTCAGGAAGGCGCAACAAAACTTCCTATAAGAGGAGACCAAAAAACAAAAGGGAGTAAAATAAATTCAGTTGGGTACTTAAATAGGAACAAGTAAAAGGTACGATTAACACAACAGGACAAACAGAGGAAACAAACGGAATTGACGTAACTATACTTTAAATAGCTCTGAAATAAAACCTCTCATCAATATTTTTATTCTATGCTTTATTGTTTAATTTTGGTTTTAATAAAAAACAAACACAAACACAATTTTAATATATTCCACTACTTGTGGAATCATTTTATTATTGTGTATCGCAATTTTATTTGAATAATCAATCCTAGAGTTAATAAATATTAAGACATGTTTCAAACGATCATTAATAGACACAATAAAATAAGAAACATGATTTCATCTTTTTGAGAAAACGTTAGTCATAGTAAGACTAATCAAATAAATTATATAATATTTTTTAAATAAAAGTTATTAAGCCATATAAAATGAAGTCGAATGCCCTTTTTTGATTGGTAAAAGGGTTTTTAAAAAATTGACAATTTTTACTAGTGAAACCAAATATGGACACAGTTTGGCAAGGAAAGAGGGTTAAAAAATTTGTTTAATCTTTTATATGAAATATACGTCATTTTTGGAAATATTTTTCATAAATATTTAGTCACAATAAAATCGTTCAAAATTAAATATCATATTTACATTATTGTTACTTATAAGTCTAATATATTACAAATTGATCAAAACATTTACAATTTGAATTTTAAAAAGCTAGTACCTATATAATATTATTATTATTATTATTATTATTATTATTATTATTATTATTATTATTATTATTTATTATTAGCATCGCGTCTTACTACCCGTTTGGGTTATACGAACTTACGCTAATGTGTAATGGTAGGGTGATTGTGAGATGAAATGAAGGACCTACAGTTTAACGTGGAATCCGAACCACGGTGGAGGCCTGGTATTCCCCACATTCACAAGTTGTGATTAATACACGTCTTGTCAGTGGTGAAGGAAGGGTTTGGAAATCAGATAAATCTGTGCCGGGACCGAGGTCTGAACCCCGGCCGCCAGCACAGAAGTCCGACACCTTACCCCTAGACTACCAGGCAACCATGTACTTATATAATTTAATAAAATTATTGTTTCTTCATTTCTATCTTACATATCTTACAGGTATATGTATAAGAATTTAAGTGAACGTTAACGTTTGGCCTTGCCCAACAGTTAAAATATAACTTACCTTTAAAAACTTCCGTACTAATTACTTTCACCTGTCAGTGAAATTCAGGAATTGCTTGTTGGAGCGAGTGTTGCGTGGGTGTGGAGGAGGGAAGCCGGGGAGGGGGGAGGATGTTATCATTCTGAGTTTCAAAGGCACGTGGGTGGCGTTCGTGGACTATTGTACTAGGGACCGGTGCAGTGTTACACTTCCGGTAGTGTAAAACAGGACTACAACATAGTGCAGCATACAATGACATGTGTGCTGTTTAATCTTTGACTTGAACTATGGTATATAAAAGTGACATAAGGGACAGCAAGGGCGTAAAAAAAAAAAAAAAAATACAAACTATTTTCTAAACATAATTTAAATCGTTACCAAAGAATAATGAACGTTTTACAAGATGATTAGATTTATTTAATTTATTTAATCATTTTATTAAATGGATGCATCACGTGGGTGCTACATTTTCAAACATAGAGTGTATAATGTTATATAATTATTTATGTTAATTTAATTGATTTAAATAAAGAAATATTATAAATATTGCTAAAAGTCTTTCCTCTTGAAGTTTGATGAAAAGGCTACCCGCTCGCTTCTATTTAAATATATCCTCTATTCCCCTCCACTTACGTTCGGAAACTGTTTCTAAACCTTGTAAAACCTGGCTCCGCTCTTGGAGGATAAAGAATGTTTGCTCGTGCTATATTATTTTCTTGTTTCTTTTCATACTTTCGTAAAAAAAAAAGGGTGTTATTCAGGGTGCCAATGTAGAAAAAAAAAATCTGTTGTTTAGTACCACCTTTATTTTCTTAGCTCGGTTGTTTCCAAGATGGATGTAGGGTGGTGCTGTAGAAAGATGATAACACTATATTTGTTTACGATCCTTCGTAAAGAACTGAGTTTACTTCAGGCGCGTTGAGAAGGTTTTCTGATGATTAGTTATCGTGCTGTGATAATCCCGAGGATGTTAAATATAGAGCCGTGTTCATCATTGCCGTCGGTGAGCTGATGAAATGACGGATTCCCCTCCTATCTATCCCCTTATGAAATCTACTCTTATTTTGTTTTCTTCCACCACATGCAATGTTGAATCACGTGTTCTGCTTATTCTCCTTCTTTTACTCTTGGTTCTCATTCATCCACGTGAAATGTGAACGTAACTGAGTAGCACTTCCATCTTTGGGACTTTACGTGTTCCCCTCTTCTCTCTAGTTTTGCTCATGCCAAGTTTATATAGCGGGGTATCGCTTGAGTCAGTGGGCTGGTGACCTGATGTGTTCCTCTCTTCTCTTTTACTGACCTGATGTGTTTCTCTCTTCTCTTTTACTCTTAGTCCTCTTTCTTTTTTCACAAGTAATGTTAACGTAGCTGGGTAGTAGACTTGTTGATCCACAGTTTTACTCACTCTGCTTACCAAGCGAACTATTTAGTGAATGCAATAAACCCAGCAGTTTTACGTCCTTTGGAGCGCTGTTCATCTCCTGCTTCCCGTGTCGGCTCGTAATGCCGCTGGCATTGTAGGGAGTAGTAAAATGTTAGCAGGGGATTCATAGGGAGTTAGAGGCAATAGGCGAAAAGCCTGACTATAGTGGTTTAGATGCCGGCGCCTAAAATGTAAGCTTCTGGATGTTGGTGAGATTAAGGACGATATATTCATAAATACAGATCAAGACAAATAACTCCCCAAGTATGTTAATTAGCTTTCCACGCGCTTCGGTGACTGCATAGTCTAAGGTGCTATTCTCACAGTAGACTTGGACTGCTGATGATGGGGAGATTGAGGTTAGAATCTCGGTCGGGTCTACTGAGGGTATTTTTTTCCAAAATTGTTTTCAACTTTCCCTCCACGCAAAAGTGGGTACACTCTCTCTAATATGATCTTCCTAATCGCTAAAACCATTAACGTTACTAGTACATAGGAGTATAAACCGAACAGGTGGGAGAAGGCAGAGATAAAAAATAAATTAACTTCCCTTACTCGCGGAACACTTTCGGTTGGTTGAAAAAGAACGGACTTAAAGGTTATTTTCAGCATGAGCAGCTAATTTCAATGTGTATTAAAATAATATGTTAATTTAAAAAAGGAATAAATCTAGCGTGTACTCTGAACATTTTATATGCCTTAAGAATTGGTCTAATTTAACAGACACAATGCCGATCTTTCTGACTGGCAATTCTTAAATTATAATATTTGTTCATGTTGGGAATTGAATCCGTTACACCTAACTTAGTTGGTGGATTCCCTACCTTTAAATGTAATGCAATTAGAAACACTGACTACATCGCAGTTTTTGAGATAGTGTCAACTTCAGCCTTCAAGTAAGAAACAAATAAAAAATTAATTTAAAAATAAAATATTGAGAATACATTTTTGTTAAAGAATATTTATATTATTTTGTAATATTTAGTTTAAAGGCAGGGATAAGATATTTCATAGTAATTAAACAAACATATTATATTTATTCGTGAAAGTGATTATACTAAGAAAGGCTAACTAACATGGCGGCATTATAAAAAGAAAAGACGGTTTCAATCTTGGAAGGAAAAGGGGGAAGGGAGAAGGAAAGCAGGAATTCGATGACTGCAATTGATGGACGGATACCTCAAACAGAGGAAGAAAATAAAGTTTCAGGATATATAAAATGAAGTGGCTGCCTGCTGTTAGGATATGCTGAGGACTCAATATGGACAAAGCAACGAACCCATCGAAATACAGAAGATAACAATAATAATGCTTGGCTTGGAGCCATGGTTGACTTATTCCATATTATAAGTTTGGCCTCAAATGATATGTTGAATCACTCATTGTCATTCGAATGCAAGTTTTTGTTCTACGTTCGACATAAAATACATTATGCTGCATAATTTTTCATTCTTGTTTATATAAGACATATCTTTAATGATTTTCGGAAGGTTATATGAAGCCTTCCTCTAGTTAAAAGTCTTCCCACTTTCTGTCTAGTAGGATCATTATGTTTTGTATGTACAGTACATCTCGAAAAGTCAAATTTTCACAATCAAAACATCATGTCTATGATTATCGCGTTTCCTTGCAAAATACTCTGGAAGATATCAAATAAAGTTTCTCACAGCTTACCTACCGATAGAACAAATGCACAAATGAAGGCAAATATCTGCCTGAGAGGATATGGCACTTTAACTAAAATAATTTATTTCTGTCACATATCCACCCATACTTCTCATTTTCAAGATTCCTTTTAATTAGTTAGTCATTGATTTGTATCAATACATAATCGTATGTATGTCTATTATAAGTTGAATTATAATCTACAATTTCTCTTTTGATCTGAAATTGGAATCTACGTTATAGTTTTTCCTTACTTTTAAATGGCAAATACGATTTTGGTGGATAAAGGTTTAAATTAATCAGGTATTTTTTAAACATTCTTTTTTGTTTTTATAAATTTT